>VWZO01004393.1:0-141754 GCA_013396975.1 Bucco capensis | reverse complement strand
TTCGCGAAGCCTAGCCATACATACCTCTCAAGACAGACTCTGAAGCCACTTTGTTCATTATTTGCCTGGTGGTGCTGGTGACAGGTGTGTATGCAAGTGTAACTCCAGTAGCATTAAAGGCTGGATCATCCAATCGCCCAAGGAAGCTGTAAGGGATCTCTTCCAGGGAGTGGTGGTAGATAGTAGTAGTTGATAATTGTATTATTAAGAGAAAAACTGCTGATGTAATCCATTCCTAGACAAAAGGAAGGAAATGCATTGATGAGTGGCAGCTCAGTGACTTGGAGCTTAGGTGCTATGGGAAGTGTCTCATCCCGTGCTGATCTGGCTGCATAGTCTAGCTCCTCTTTCTGCAAGGGAGGAAGAGATGCTTCATAGGTGTAGTAATTTTAAAACAGAAGGCATGTTCCAAGTGAAAAACATGTTTGCTTAATACTGAAGCCAGTGAGGTCTGCTGATACTTTTACACTAGTAATCATGAATTGGACATTGTGTTCCTCTGGAGAGTGCTTAAAAGAGATCAACAACCAAAAGCAACAAGCCCTTATAACACTGTGATATTGTAGTGTCACAGGAAGTAGTATAACTGCTGACATTTTCCAGAGAACCTCATTACCAGCTGAGGCTTTTCACATGTCACCTAGCATAAAAACAATACAACATGTGAGTACTTGCCTGAAAACTTTCTGTCTTCATCCTCCACACCAGAAGAATGTTTTTCCATAGGAGAGCACGGGTTTGCTGAAATATTTTTGAGGCTTTCTGGAACATCCCCTGCATTTTCCCAGCTAGGGTGAGAAAGAAAACAATACTGTTTAGAATAAAACAGATCACTAGAAGTTAATGTATTTACTTGGGTAAGCACCACTTCAGACAAAATCATTAACATGCCAAAGGTTAAGAGCTTCTCTCCATTTTGCAGTTTGGACAACCAAGGAGAAGTTTGAAGGAACCAGTCCAAGATCATGCAAGGGAACAGAGAGCTGGGTTGGACTCAGCTGCCTCTTCCAGCAGTGTGCCCAGGTGGCCAAGAAGGCCAATGGCATCCTGGCCTGGATCAGGAATAGTGTGGCCAGCAGGAACAGGGAGGTGATCTTGCCTTTGTACTTGGCACTGGTGAGGCCACACAAATACTGTGTGCAGTTTGGGGCATTGCAGTATAGGAAGGACAGTGAGGTGCTGCAGAGGGTGCACAGAAGGGCAACTAGGCTGATCAGGGCTCTGGAGACCAGGCCTGATGAGGAGAGGCTCAGGGAGCTGGGGCTGTTTAGCCTGGAGAAGAGGAGGCTGAGGGGAGACTGCATTGCTCTCTTCATCTACCTGAGAGGAGGTTGTAGAGAGGCAGGTGTTAGCCTCTTCTGCCTTGTGACTAGCACTAGGACTAGAGGGAATGGGTTCAAGTTGTGCCAGGGCAGGTTTAGATTAGATATTAGGAATAATTTCTTCACCAAAGAGTGGTGCAGTGTTGGCCCAGGCTGCCCAGGGAGGTGCTGGAGTCACCATCCCTGGAGGCTTTCAAGAAACAGTAAATGTGGCACTTCAGGAGATGGTTTAGGGATAACAGTAGTGTAGGGCTAAGGGTTGGACTTGATGATCTTGAAGGTCCTTTCCAACTGTGATGAATCTATGATTCCAAGTGCACAGTTTCATCTTTCTTCATGCCAAAGAGGCTTTGTAGGAAGAGGCAGTTAACTGCCTATAGTTCGGTTCTTCACCTACATAAAATTAACAACAGACAAGCCAGTCTGTCCTGAACTGGAAGTGTGAGAAGATTGAATGGTATATGGACAAAGACATACATTTTAATTTTCTTTTTCTTGCAATTATTCAAAATTTAAACTTTGAAACACGCATGCTCTGCAGCAGCAATGTCAAGCTCAGCTCCTGAGTGCAGGAGCTCTGGTTTATGCTGCATGTCTGAGCTCAGGTTCAGATTCTGCCTTTCTTATATGTCTTGCCTCAGACATGGCTTGTTGGCAAGACACTGCTTAGTCTGCTCTAGATACTTCAACTGGTCCCTAAAACATCCCCATCACATATATTCCTTCTCCTTACATCATCTATAGGGCAAAGGCAGATGCCACTCAGGAGGTCAAGTTAGAAATAGATTAAAATAGATGCTGCCACTTTCTCCCGTAAGCAGGCTGGAAAGTTGTTCTGGTTTTATCCAAATACTAATATAATGAATTATAGCTCTAGCATAGCTCGATCAGGGCAGCATTCAAAAACCAATGTGATGCTTTATATCCTCCTGAATACTGAGCTGGAAGTCTTTATTGTGGGATATTTTAATAGGGAATATTTAATTCAGCTCTGACTTTAACCATGTGGCCAAGCAGCAAATACCCAGTGCAAGCACAACAGCAATTCCAAAGTGGTTGGTTTCACAACCTTCCCAGAAGGAGAGCAGGAGAGGAAACCTCAGCATGTGTTTTTGTATTTTAATCCTTTAAAATGGCTGAAACCAAAAATCAAAGCAATCTCAAGTGCCTTGTGCTCTTTTCCCCCTGGACACCACTTCCTGATTCCGCGGGCTGGGCAGCTGGAGTTCATAAACGGTTTAACGGTTCTACTACTCTGTTCCCTTGACTGTTTGTTTTGGGAGGGATTAAATATTTGTGTATTCCAGGGAAGATGGATCCAGGATCCCTGTTTACCCTCTGACTGTTAGCACAAAGCTTATCATGCCAGTGCTCTGCTCGCCCTGCCTGGAGCGTTCGCCCTGCTTTGATTCCCCACTGAGCTTACAGGGAAGGGTAAAAGGAAATTAGGAAGGGATTTCTAGGAAGTGCTACTATTCCCCCCACCTCCAGCTATGGATTTCAGTCGTTGTGAACTGAAAGCAGCAGCTCAGCCCAGCCCAGGATTATTGGTGCAGTAAACAAAAGTTCACTCTGGAGTGATCGGATAACATGGAAAACATGATAGTCCTGAAAAAGCTGCATGGAATCTCTACAGATATAACAAACTCTTCATTACAAATAAAAGGATGGAGCAAACTAAAACTTTTTAGAAATTCTCAACTAAATTCCTACCTTTTTTTTAATCTTATTTTTGCCTGTGGAGCAGCAAGAAGGAAATACCACTGGAAGCTGAAATGTGAAGCCAAAAACTCAAATGAGGGATGCCACCAGCAAATGCTGCATGAGCTTCAACAGGAAGAATTGAACTGTCAATTAGATATCAAATGCCACTAAATGTAAGCAGAAGAGACATCTCTGCAAGACCTGAGGCTCAAAGCTTCCCATTCAGAAGATAAAAACAAACATCAGGAATTTATTTGAAGGCAGCAGTGCTTGAGAAGCTTTAAACCAGTGAAGAACATCACTTGTGAAACTGGATGACTCTGGAAGCATCTCCCTCCTGAGGGCTCAGTGAATATGCCCAGACTTCTTTCTCTCCAGGAATGTACTCCATGGGCACTGTGATATATCTTTTACTGGCATTCTGTGTCTAGCTCTGCTCTGCCAAAGGTTGTCCCAGGAAGGCATGTCCCATATAACCACTTTGTTTATTTACTGTCATAGGGATTTCCTATTTGGCAACTCACCAGACATTTTTCCCCTCCTCTGATAAAAAAACTTAACAGAGCATATTGTGACTAACTCCTAAAGCTCCTGGAGCACTGCCACCAATCTCTCCACACTGGCTATGAAGAAAGGGCCACACACTGCCTCTCATGCTTCCCACAGGAGCTGGTGGCTCCCAATAGGGATGAATCCCAGGCAGAAGCAAACATGTTCTCTCCATCCCCTCCTGTTTGCCAGCTATTGCAAATACAAAGCCCTGCACCTCAAAAGGGATGAATCCCAGGCAGAGGTGAAAGTGTTCTCTCCATCCCCTCCTGTTTGCCAGCTATTGCAAATACAAAGCCCTGCACCTGGCCCCCATGTAGCCCTATCTTTACCTCCTGATAAATATGAGATAGATTTGAACTCACTCTGCTCTTTAACACCCAGTTTTGGGAATGGGGTTTTTCCTTACTCTCACTTGAGAAAAACAGCTCGAAGCTTGCCCTGTATCAAAGATCAATGCATCAATTCATAGAGAGAAGTGAAATTTGGGGATCTGTGGTTTTAGAAACCTCTACTGGTGCTAGCAAGGCTGGAAGAGGGCAAGCAAAAGGAGGGCTCATTAGCAGGGAGGACCCAGTGCTCAACCTGTGGCTCTTTGCCTACAGCCAAAGTACATCAGTGCAGAGAATCAAAATCCCCCCCCCCCCCCCTAGAAAAGCAGAATAGTTTTGTTCCTTTGCTTCTTAAACATTTTGATGGGCAGCTCAATCTTTGTCAGAGAGCAGAGCTGGAAAGCACAGCTCTTAACACATTTGGCATAACTATGAAAATAATAAGGGGAAAATGAATCCTCAAGCACAATCCCTGTGTGAAAATATCCTGGGTATAACTTTTCATTTAATGAAAGAGAAATAAAAGACTTCTTACCTGATGATGTGCTTGCCATTAGAAAAGTGTCTCCTCCAGCTGTGAGGTGTCTGGGCTTTTGGTCTCTTTTAGCCCTGGCGAGGGTTCCACGCCGCAGCCCAGCCTGATGACCATGCCCCTCTCCAGCCTGACGTCAGAGCACAAGCCCAGCACTGCAAACACCCTCAACACTTCTAGAGCAATGACCCAACCAGGGAGCAAGACCTACAACTAGCTGGCCTAGAGCATGCAGATATCACCAGGACATTTGGCAGGACTCAATACGACATGTGCACTGCGTGCGGTAGAAGAGCATGTTCCTAGCAGGCTTACGAGTGCTGGGGAGAGCCACAGCAGGGGAGCTGAGTGCCCTGACACAGGGTGAATGGGAGCTCTGATTGGTGCCACAGCAATCTCATCCCTGCCCAAGCTTCTCTGGAGGTAGAACTTCACTGCCTTCTCTCCACCTTGATCAAAGCCCAGGTCAGCAAAAGTGCTTGCTCCTGAATCTGTAGAGCTGAATCCTGCATCCAAGGACTAGAGGGAGTTGTATTTCTTGTTTCTCTTTCCCCCTTCATTTTCAATAATTTTTTCTTTTAGTTCCCAGTCCTTTTCATTGCTTTTCCAGCAGTTGCCATAAAGCCACGATCAGGATAGAGTTTGGTGGGTTGGGTAGTTTTAAAAGTAGCTTTCCAGTACATCTGCATTTGAAACAGGGAGATGAGGAAATCAGATAGGCCAGGAGGTCCAGATGAGTTGGGAGGGTGTGCAGCCACAGGACAATTCAAATGGTTAAAGGACTTCCACTGCCCTGAAAGTTCAACAGCTTCAGGACTCTGCAGCTGATTTGCAGAGCAGATTAAAACCACAAAAGTTGTCTGGGTGTTGCTTAACAAAAGGCTGTAGCTCTTCTGCAAGCTGCCAATTTACTCATTTTCAAGGAATGAGCTCATTCAGGAGAGGAGCACAGTGTTTTCCTGCATCACTTCCCACTGGGCAACAAGGAAGAAATAGGAAAGGCTGCTCCTAACTGCCAAAAATAGACCTGAAATGCACCTCACTGGAGAACCAGGGCATTCCTGACACCAGCATGCTGGCAGGACCTGGGGCAGTGCAGAGCCCTGCACATTGTCTACAGAAAAGGCATTTTGATGTAAAAATGACACCTGCTCTGAGTACTCTTTGGGGTTTCCCATCCCCTGTACTGGGTGCTGCTCTTGGCTCTGATGCTGAAGTGAGACCCTAGTCCAATGTGACCCATTGAGGCTTCACTGGAAAGCAGCCAGAGAGTACATAACACTTCAAAAGATCATTAATTAATTTATTATTAAATTATTAATTATTATCATTAATTTATGTAGGTATGCAGGTAATTGGCAGAGTCAGAGCATAGTCATGGGATATTTGTTAAATGCCTTTGTTCAACAAGAACTCCAACTGGTAGTCAAAATATCAATATCACAATAATATGTCAGAAGTATCTCAAAAGATCATTAATTAAATCCTCAAGCAGTTGCTCAACAGGGCTTCTGAGAAGATGACTCAGGACCAACCATGGATCAGCTTTTCTACCCTCCAGCAGGAAGAGAGGGGCTGGGGATGGAGCCAGCACCCTCTGAGGAGGACACTCCAAGCAACATGTTTCAGTATCCAGCAGCTCCCTATCCTTCTGCAGCTGGGGATAAAGGAGATAAAGGAGAACTGAAAGCTCCAAGAAACTCTTATCACAGAGAAATTTAGTATGCTAAATTAGGAACTTTCTGAAGATTTCTTAAAGGGAGCATTACAAGGAAATGAATTAATTTCACTGCAATGAAAAAAGCATAATAAATGGGATGCTGCCTTTAAGACACCAAGAAAAACCAGTGTGAAAACCCAGGAACTATCACCAAATTCCGATTAAACTTCTTGGAGGTTACTTTCCTCCCCACTAAGGGGTCCAGGGAGAGTAACCCTATTTCATTTTGCTAGGTCTACAGGGCTGGAGGTGGGTGGAGCTGGGAACAGGTTCCCCAGGCAAGTGGGTCAGTGCATCAAACCTGTTTGA
The DNA here is from genome assembly GCA_013396975.1 of Bucco capensis. Taxonomy (NCBI): domain Eukaryota; kingdom Metazoa; phylum Chordata; class Aves; order Piciformes; family Bucconidae; genus Bucco; species Bucco capensis. The sequence continues at coordinate 135,286 of VWZO01004393.1, read as the reverse complement.
GTCCAAGGAGCATCTGGACAACTTTCTCTGTTACATGGTTTAGGATTAGGTAGTCCTGCAAGGAGCAGGGTGTTGGATACAATGATTCTTATGGGTGTCTTCTAACTTGAGATGCTCTAGGATTCCATGACCACCTCCTTCATAGATCATACCAGGAGCTGGCAGTTCCAGGGTTTCATGTTTCAGCTGAGGAGCCAGAAGAGTACTCCTTCCCTGTAGAACATGGCTTCATTTCCAACTTCAGTCAAACTCTCACCACCCCTCACAGCAGAGCAAACACCCACCCAGTGAGCTCGTCTTGGGCATGAATCCAACCAGAAAAATGAATTTATTTCCCTTTTTTTTTTTTCTCCAGTGGAGTTCATTTTCCAGCAGATGACTGTGATCCATCCCTGCAGATGCACAACATGGTGTGCCAGGAGCACACAGCTGCCACTGGGTCACTTGTAGCCCAACTGAATTAATATGGCTGCAAGAGGCGACACAACTGTAGCTGGTCAAAAAGTGCTGCAATCCTGCAAATTCCCTCCATTCAGTTTAAAATATGTAATTCCTGCAGCCAGGCCAAGAGGCAGGGAATGGTTGTGCCTGAGCTCACTCACCTGCCAGCCCTGCTGCATCCCAGGGAACAGCAAAGGCTTTGGAACACAATCCTCATTTTTTCTAGCACGGCAAAACACAGGCACGAGAGAAACACAAGCACTTAACAATCCATCTTTATTTGGGGAGTACTTTCTGCTGGAAAAGGGAAAACCTTGACTTTACAAACACAGCAAAGTGGTAAAAGAAAGACAGGCATATAAAATAAACTGCAAATGACTCCAAGTGCCCAATGGCAGCATCAGGAGGAGTGTTACAAACCTGTCTCCTTTAGACCCAACACCTTCTGTTCCTGCCTCCAGGCTACTGGATGTCAACTACACAAGAGAATTCACTCATTATACAGAGATATTGTTAAATAAGGGCTTTTTGGGGGATAATGTAAACAAAACAAGACAAGACACATGAAATTTCTCCATACAAAAATACAACCTTATAATAACAGCACAAAGTAAATGCATCTGCCAAGTTTCAATATACTAGCTATTTCTCACAACCCTGCAGAGTAACTAAAGCCTGGGAACAGGGGCACAAACTGAATTGCTTTGCCCCACATCTCCCAGTCAGCCCAAATCCAGCTGCCTTGTCTCTGGTTTCTCTCCTAGAGCACAAACTGGGTGTGTGTATCCTACAGCTGAGATCTGGCACATCACTGATAACAGCCAAGGCAAAGGGACTGAAAACAGCAAGAATAAAGCTCTCACATTCCCAGGGGATTCTCTGATTTCATTTTGCATGTGTTTTTCCCAACTACAGACATCATCTGACACGGTGAAAGACTTCTGTTACCACACACTATGACTGCAGTGATGTTTTGGGATGGCATCTTATGCTATATTGACACCATCTCACTATGCCAGAAAGATGTCACCCCAAAAGATCCCACTTCACTGCAACTGGGAGCAATGGGCTGGGGGTTCCCAAGCATGAAATAAAAGGCTGCCTAAACCAAAGAGCTGAATTTGGGTTGCTTTTTTTTTTCCCCTTACAGATAAGCTCCAGCCCTACAAAGGTTGCTACTGGAGCTGCAGTTTAGAGGCTGGTGCTTTAATCTCCTTCTTTCCCTTGGTTTCATTCCCAGCACAGGAGATGTGCATGTGCAAGTACCATGGCTCAAGGCTCATCAGAGCAGGCATATTCACAGTCTGTGCTCCTGCAGGGAAGGGCTCTTTCCCTGAGGAAGCAAATGGAGCATCCAAGTGCTTCTGCAGTGCTTGGGCACAAGCTATGAAACAATCCACAGGTATAAAGGAGGCAGCAAAAGTTATAGATGAAGAGTTCATGCCTCCCCATAGTGGTGTAAAACTAATGTAAACAGATTTTGGCTCAAAGCAATGATAAACCATTATCAGATGTGTTACAGTTGGGACACACAGCTCCACCTTAACCCACAGGTTGAGTTTTCCCAAGCAAAACAAAGGTCTTTTCTAACTTTAACCTGAAGCTACCTAAATGATATGACTTATGAAGCCAATGTCTTGCTATAAATGCATCTCTAGATCTGTTCCTTGCAGAACACAATGAACTGTTAACCATCTTTTATTTCACCTTATAAAATCAAAAAAAGCAATGATAGCTTTGTGTAGAAAAACAAACAAAAAAAAATAATACATTTTCAACATACATCTGTCATATCTTAGGATAAAGGATATTCTGCTCCTCTTAGTGCTTCAAGACAAACCAAAAGGCACTATTCCTACTGATGAGGTTGTGAGATTGGATCATTTTCTTTTGGGTTTAGAAAAGGTGAATGAAAAATTGCCAGGCCAGGATGGAGCAAACATTCCTGTGTGGAGCACACTACTGCACTACTTACTGCTGTCACAACAAGGATAGGTTAGGAAAGGCTCTTGCATGTACTTAGGACTTCACTGACAAGACAAATGGGAACACCTCAAAGGGACTGTCTCTAGAAATAGCTGGCAGGCCACATGCCATTGCACCCAACAAAAGAATTAAGACTCTTTGGAATGAAGATGAGAAATATTCACATATCTGCAAATCTTGTAACTACACAGTTATGTCTTTGTACTTTTATCAAGCAGGGGGAAGAAGAGCACCCACTTCTGTACACCCCTTTAGCCCTACAGTGCATGCATTACAAACACCAGTGCCACCCATGATGGCACCAGGGGTCAGCCTCATCTGCCAACCTGCAGTAGTAAGGAATACAAGTGCCACATTTTATCTGTAAGTGAATATTTTCATGTTGGTTGGGTACCAAGCTAAGCTTGCAGTGCAATTCAGGACCCTCTGCAGTGAACACAACTACTGTGGAGTGGTTTTTTCCTCTCTTTTCTAAGCTGAGACATCTTCTAAGCATAAGCAGGGATAGATCAGCCAGTGGGGACCAAAACCTTGCAGAGACAACAATGCCCAAGCCAGGACACAGGGCATAGCCAGACCCTGCAAACCAGCCAGCAGATCTATGAAGCTCCAGAACCAAGTGCTTTTGCTCAAATGCATGATTCCCAGTAAGGACAATCCAAGCTCAGGCAGCCAGCCCCAACACCAGTGCAGGAAGGCAGGCAGATGGCTCCTGCACAAGAGGTCCAACACCAGTAGCAGTGTCTTCTCTCTCAATGCAAACTGAGAAACAGGGAGAGGAGAAGGAATTTCAGGTCAGCCAGGATAAGGGTGAGGATGCTCACCACTCTTACAGTGTTATTCCTAAGGCCTGGATGGTGGAACACACTCAGTGCTTCCAAATATGATTCTCCTTGTCCATCCCAGCTCCAATGTTTTACACACACACACACACACACACTCACACCCCTCAACGTGTGTGCAGAGGATCATTGCTGGCACCAAACACGAGCTGCTGAGCAGATCTTGGACCATAAAGGAGCTCAGAAAATGACTCTGTCTTCCTGTGTCCTTTCCCACCACAGTGTGCTGTTCAGAGTGCCAAAGCTGCTGTCCTCCTCCTCCTGCTCTTTAGCAAGCTCCACAAAAACCTGGGACAGACATAAAGGATGTGAATATGCCATTGCTCCTCCTAGGACCTTTCTTGGTCACAAATAGAATTCATGCTAAAATCCTCAAGACTATTTAGAATGCATCTAAGCACAAGACAGACATGGACTCGTTGGAGCAGGTCCAGGAGGCCACAAACATGATCAGAGGGCTGGAACCCCTCTGGGTGAAAGAGTTGGGCTTGTTCAGCCTGGGGAAGAGAAGGCTCCAGGGAGACCTTAGTGCAGCTTTTCAGCACTTAAAGCGATCAATAGGAAAGATGGGGATAATCTTTGGAGCAGGGCCTGTTGAAACAGGACACACAGTGATGGCTTTAAACTAAAAAGAGGGAGATTTAGGCTAGATACAAGGAAGAAATTGTTTCTGCTGAGGGTGGTGAGACACTGCCCCAGGTTGCCCAAGAGCCAAGCATGGGGACAAGCTGCTCATCTGTCTCTCCATCCACTAGGACTTGCCCAGGCTGGATGCATGGCAAGGGCAAGGTGAATCCAGCCTAAAGGCCTGGGAAAACCCTGTCAAAAAACCTGCAGCACCTCCTCCTTGCAGGGTTAGCTTCCCTGAAATATCCCTGAAATAGCATTTGCTTTAACATACCTGTTCCAGCGTTGCCTGAGAAAAGCTGTACTCCTCAATGTTAAAGGCATGTTTGACTGGGAAAAGAATGAAGGACAAGATCTCTTTAGGAACACTTCAGGACCTGACACAACTAGAATAAATGCACTTTAATCTGGTACAAGCACTTCATCTTCATTTCACAAGAGAGAGAGCTGGGGACACCAATAATAACAGGAAAAAAATGAAATGGATTTGGAGCAGAAATGTAAATGTGTCACTGCATGGCAAATGTGTCAGGGATGGGAGACAAAATGATTTCTGTTTCTGATGCATTGCAAGTGCTTAATTACCTTCTTCCAGCTTGGAAAAAGAATGTGAAAGCGACTGTACATCTTCTTTAGGAATTTTATATGCCAAAATAGAAGCAAAACTGAAACAAAGAAAGAAAGGAAATTTAGCTTCAGGTAAAATTACTCAAAACAAGAGATATTAATATCCAAGTGGATTTAGACTCATTTTCTGAGGTTGCTCCAGGCATTTTGACTAGTCATTATCACATAAGATAACAGGACCAATGCAACTGGAGGAGATCAGCAGAAATTCAAAGCTACTGGGGGAAAACCAAATCAACCCACCCTCAAACTTTGAGGTTCCCCCCCAGAAAATGTTCAAGCACTTCTCAGGAAGGGCCAGTGAGTCAGATTCTACCAGTTTCCTGGAGTTCCTGACTGAGCAGGAATCTGTCAGGCAACAGCTATGCAGAAATGGAGTTCTGCTTCCTCTGTGCTGAACATCTGCACACAGAGCTCCCAGGCAGCTTTTGCTGGGCTGCAAAACCCTTCCTCTTTTCTGTTTTTAAGTTACACAGAAATACTTACTAAAATTTACAATATCATGGCATTTCCTACCCAGTGCCAAGTTGCTACTGAGAAATAAAGGACTTGCATGAACATCACTATTTTCTGTGTATTTGTTAAACTTCACCTTTCCTGACGATTTGCACTTGGGAAGATGTGCAAAATCTGACTGTGCAGATATTCCACTTGCTGTACATCTGCTGCTTCTTTTAATTTCATTTCCAAGAAGTATCCTCTGCCAAACTTACTCTTCAGGTGTTGAACAGTACCTATACACCTACCAACACAGACAAAAAAATACAAGTTGGACCTGTTACACCGCGCTCCAAAAGCAGCTTAGCTACTAACAGACACTTCCTGCAGTTTCAGGTTAATTTTGCTCCAAATAAAGGTATCTTATCAAAGAAAGATGTTCTAGCTGGCAGCTGTCCCATCCTCCCTGCCACAACACCTGCCTGTAGGGGAGGGCTCTGGTAGTACCTGAGCTGCCCAGACACCAGGATGGCCACGCGGTCACAGACAGCATCTGCCTCCTCCATGTAGTGGGTGGTGAGGATAGCTGCTCTCTCCTTGTTCTTAAATGCTGCTCGAATTGCTCGCCTACAAAACAGCACCAAAACAACCAAGCCTGAACAAAACATTTGGCACACAACAGTAAATACTGTGTCCAGTTCTGGAGCCATCAACACAGAAAGGAGCTGATGGAGCAGGTCCAGAGGAGGCCATGAGAATGCTCAGGAGCTGGAACACCTCTGCTCTGAGGACAGGCTGAGGGAGCTGGGATTGTTCAGCCTGGAGAAGACAAGGCTTCAGGGGAACTACTAGTGACCTTCCAGTACCTAAAGGGAACTTCCAAGCAGGCTGCAGAGGGCCTGTTTGCAAAGGCCTGGAGGGAAAGGACAAGGGGCAATGGTTTTAAATTGGAGAAGAGTAGATTTAAACTGGACATTAGGAAGAAGTTCCTCCCCACGAGGGTGGTGGAACACTGGCCCAGGTTGCCCAGGGAGGTGGTTGAGTTCCCATCCCTGGAGGCATTGCAGGTGAGGCTTGCCAGGGCTCTGGGCAAGCTGCTCTAGTTGGGGATGTCCCTGGCCACTGCAGGGGGGTTGGACTAGATGAGCTCCAGAGGTCCCTTCCAACCCAAACCATTCTAGGATTCCATGATTCTATGAAATCCTGGGTTAGTAGGGAAAGAGGACTGGGATGGTCAGACTATTCCCACAGTAACAGTTAACTCCTTCATTCTCCACAACAATGATTCAATTATCATACCCCTTATATTATTTTAAAGATTCCTTTCAACTTTCAAGCTTTTAATCTCCAAGCTGTTCTGGAAGAGGACACAGGTGAAGTTCATCTGGTGCTAAGGTCAGGTTGATTCTGAGCTTAGATAGAAGCAAACAGAAAGGGACAGACCTGTGGGAGTGGGTCCAGAGGAAGCCACAGAAATAATCAGAGGGCTGGAGGAAGAAATTGTTTCTGCTGGGCTGAGAGAGTTAGGATTGTTCAGTCTGGAGAAGAGAAGGCTCCAGAGAGACCTTATTGTAGCCTTCCAGTACTTAAAGGGAGCTTATCAGAAAGATGGGAACAGTCTTTTTTGCAGGGCCTGTTGCAACAGGACAAGGGGTGATGATTTTAATCTACAATAGGGAGATTCAGACTACATAGAAGGAAGAAATTTTTCACACTAGAGTGATGAGACACTGTCCCAGGCTGCCCAGAGAGGTAGAAGATGCCTCATCCCTGCAACCATTCCAGGTCAGGTTGTTTGAGGCTCTGAGCAATCTGATCAAGTTGAAGATGTCCCTGCTGACTGCAAGAGAATCGTACCAGATGGACTTTTAAAGGTCTCCTCCAACCCAAACCCTTCTCTGATTCTATGACTGCCTGTCTATGGCTCTCCCTAGTGTTAAGAGAGGTAATGCACACACAAAATCAGGCAAATTCTCAAAGAGAAAGGAGCCTGTGGCTGCACTGCCCTGATGGCACTCACCACATGTGCTGCTTGGCTTTTGGATCCATTCCGGTTGATGGTTCATCCAAGAGTGTGACCCGTGGGTTGCCCAACATGCTCAGGGCAAAGCAGAGCTGGGAGGAAGGCAGAGAGTAAGGGTAAGGACAGAAGGGCTGCTGGAGACAGCCAAGAGAGCAGCTTGAGAAGCTCCCCATACCTTGCGCTTCAGCCCCACACCCAGCTTCTTCGTTGTCTTCTGCAGGTGGTCTTTTAAATCCAGGGCACTTGCAATGCTGTGGAAGGGAGAGGACCACGTGTGAGAAGCTGAGTGATGGTTCAGCTTCCCCCTCACCACACAGTATGCAAAGAGTCTCATTTGAAGAGCTAAGTTTACAGACATTCATATAGGAAGTATTAAAGATTGGAGCTGGGCACTTCCATACAAAACCACCTGCCCTGTGTCCCAGAGGAGCTTATGCTCACAGTCCAGAGGCAGGTCCAAGCCCTGGACTCTTTGTCCTTGCAGCCTCTCCAAAGGTCATTGTTACCACTTCATAACATTAAAAAAAATATTAAATAAAATAATACAAATATCAGTTGAATTCTGTGTGGCTGAACCTTTATCTCCTAACTTCATTGTTGTTNGTTATCACCCCAGGGGCCACAGGAGACCACAAGTGATTCTCAGACGGTGCCTGATCTCCTAACTTACACTTGCTGCATTTGCTGAGAAGATCTAATCAAACTTAAAGGACAAAAAGGTGGGGTTAGAATAAGTGGGGGGGGAAAAAAGCTTAGAAAAATATAGCTAAACCTTAAACATTTCTATAATCAACTCCTTACCGTTTTATGACTTCCTTCACATCAGACTGACTCATCCCTTTGATAGCACCATAAATTTCAAAGTGCTCCTGCAATGTAATATCTGGCCAAAGGGGATTTGTCTGAGGACAGTAGCCCACAAATTTCACTGAGTCATCTTCACTGTTCAGGCCAAAAGAATCTCCCATCAGAACCTGTGAGGAACAGGTACAGCCCTGACTCAATAATGTTACAAGTTTCAGAACTGGTTTTGCAAAGTTTCAGCAAAAAAACACTTAGGAATTCTTGCAATAATAGTAATAAAACCAAAACTATTCTATTTAGTTTAACATACTTGCCCACTGGTTGGCTCAATCTCTCCAACAAGCATACTAATTAATGTGCTTTTCCCAGCTCCATTGGGTCCTAACAACCCCAGTATTTCTCCTGTAGAAAGAATGACACAGAGCATTGCCCATGAGAGCAGAGAAATGGATTTTGTACATCAAACAGCTGAACAGCAAGTCATGCAACTCCAACCTTTTCTTACGCAGAGAGAAACATGTTTTGTGGCCACTTTCTTGATTTTCCTCCCCAGAAGAAATTCCTTCCTTTCATCAAACTCTTTGTGCAAGCTGCTGATAAGGATTGCTGGCATCTAGCAAAGAAGAGAGAAGTGGGTACAGATCCCAGTAGATCCAGGAAACCTCAGATTTTGGGCTTTGGGTAGTGGCTGTGGGCATTACCTCCTCACTTTTGGGGCTGTTCAGGATTTCTTGGACTCGCAGCCTCTCTGCCTTCACATCTTCATCTTCACTTCCATCACATGGGACATCTGGGAACTTCCAGCTTCTGGCTTTAGTAAAACATTTCCTAAGGGGGAAGAAAAAGACATGATGTCTCTGCTCAGGGTTCAGTTGGTATGTGCTCACAACTCTGATGCTGAAAGAAACTTGTGTTTGCTGAACCCAGGAGTAACATGTTTCTGCAGCACAGCTGAGGAGCCCTAAAGAAGCTGAAAGAGCTGTCAACAATGGCAATGATGTCACCTTTCTGCTGAGCTCTTTGTTGGGGTATGGTATAGTCACGCAGTGGGAAAGGGAGGTCTATTTTTATATAAGGCACATCCTTACAAAACTCCCAGTTTTGCATTGATATAACTTAGAAGAGGGTAAAAAAACCCTTATTTCTGCACTTCAGTGACTGAACTTCAGACAACTCAAGTTAGGAGAACAAATTCTTTAAATGCTTGAGATATTACCAAAGGAGTTTTATCATCTGCAATCTCCTCCACACCTCCACACCGCATACTCAGTTTCATCACCAGCACTGCTTTAGAAAATAGCTTCTTTTGATCAGTCCTTTTTAAAAGTCTATTCAGAGATTCACCTGAAAAATGGATCCTCTCTAACTGTCCTCCCTCCATTCTTCAGCTCGAAGCATCGCAGCAGGAAGAGCCACACAACACACTGCAGGTAGGGCTAAAAGAGACAAAACCAGTCCTAGTTACCCATAGCACTGCCAGCCCAACAAGGCTAGTGGTCCTACACGTGACCCTATAGGTGATCCCACCAGTATGATGAGTGACAAGAAGCTCCAACTCTTCACCACCACAGAAGTGCTGATGTTTCCAAGAACATTAAATATATAATTAGATGCTGCTCAGTGGGTTGACACTGAGGATGCACAACTAGAGTCTACACAGATTTAATGGCAATTAATCAGGGTTTTTTGGAGCCAGAAGGGATTGGTCCCTGCTCTGGAGTTCTTGCTCATCAGCACCGACTCCCATAATAATCAAGATTAATACTAACACTGTTAATAAGACTACTGAGGCAGCAGATGCTGTGCTGGCAGGCACAGAGCTTTAGTGATACTGTTTGTTCTACAACAGGTTGCAAAGCTGCAGGCTCCGGCGATGCTCAGCATTGGATCAAATCTTTATTAATAAAGATGCCTGAAGAGAAAGGAGCTTCCCAGCAGGAGATAGCAATTCTCTACAGGAAATATGGCAGATAATCAAATAAGCATGCTTACAGCTATAACTGCTACCAGGAGCCGGTCCCATGGGTCGTAGTATCCTCCGTTCTTCCACTTGCCTTTCCAGGAGACCTGACAATGCAGAGAAACCATCTTGGAGCAAATAATCACCTACTAAAGAATGTATTTTCTAGATCACACAATCTGAAATTGGTCACAGAATCACCGAATGGGTTGGGTTGGAAGGGACCTTAAAAATCATCTAGCTCCAACTCCGCTGGTCACAGGCAGGGACAATTTCCACTCCACCAGCTTGCTCAGAGCCTCATCCAACATGGCCATGAACACTTCCAGGGATGGGGCTTCTACCACCTCTCTGGGCAACCTGGGACAGTGTTTCACCACCCTCACAGTGAAGAATTTCTTCCTAACATCTGATCTAAATCTACCCTCTTTCAGCTTGAAACCATTAGCCCTCATCCTATTATCTATATGATGTTGCTCAAGCACTTTGAGCTCTACAGAGATCCTGCTTGCACGAGTCTGACCTCTCAGGGCCCGAGGGAATGGCATGAAGCTCTGCCAGGGTAGGTTTAGGTTGGATAGTAGGAACAAGTTCTTCCCCCAGCAGGTAGTGGAGCACTGGAACAGGCTCCCTGGGGAAGTAGTCAACAGCACCAAGTGTGACAGAGTTCAAGAAGCATTTGGATAAAACCCTCAGGCACATGGTGTAATTTTTGGTGTTGTCCTGTGCACAGACAGGAGTTGGATTTGATGATCCTCATGGGTCCCTTCAAACTTGGGATATTCTATGACACCAATAAACTTCCAGCAAAGTCCCTGGGGCTGTGCTCAGTTGAAATCCACTGACTCCCAACTAACCCATCTCCCATCCCTGGGTTTGCCCAGCTCCACAGCCTGAGAAACACAGGATTTTCCTTTAGATATTTAACTGAAGACTTATTTCTTTCCTTATTTTAAAACTGCGACTTTGGCTACAGGAAAAAGCTGACTTTCCACCAGTAGCTGCTGTTCTTCAGGTGTCAAATGACAACAGGTGACATTACAGCACCAGGCAGGAAACTGTTGCCCTGTTATCACTGAAAACACCAACCCAACCCCAGCCATCTGCAAGTGCTCTGGAGAAGATCTTCTCTGTGCTCTTACCTTTATAAAACAAATCAGACAGCCAATTAGGGGATAAATAGGAATGAAGATGGAGAAGACATAATGCAGAACAGTGGTCACCAGGTAATAGTCCAGAAAATAGGCCACTTCAGTGACAACTGTACAGAGCAGGGCTGTCTGTGCAAGAGGAAAGGAAAAAAGTCCATTTTCATTCAGTTCAGGTTCTCTAAGCTTGAGTTATTAATTTGAGGCACATCTTTTAAAGCTTTTATCATTTAATATATGGCAGTGATGCAGACACTGGTAAAGGTTTCAAATTCCTCTTGCATTAAGGACACACAGTTACAGAAAAGAACTGGGAAGCTTGTTGTGGCTTTGGAGACAGACAATCTCCCTAGCTAACCAAACTCAAGGTAAAGTTACTTACCACTGAAAATATAAAGGACCAAAATTCTTTTGTATTCTGGACTTTCCTGAAGGTGAAGGAGACCACATAAGTGAAGAGCACAACTGATGGGACATAACCAATCAGGCAAAAAATCTGCAAAGACAGGAAAGGTTCCTAAGGAAAAGTACAGGAAGAAGCCAGGGGTGATTTTTCTTTCTGTAACTATCAACTGGAATTTAGTGTGCTACTTAACTCTGGATTCATCTTTGACACTTAAATGGATATATATTGCTACCTTGGTACCTGGAGTACATATTATTAAAGACATAAATAAAAGGGTACATGGATAGGTAGGAATCTCACTTGACTCATTTTCCTTAAAGCCATCTCCCTTTTTTTTTTTTTAATAACACAGGCTCCCATAAATGTTGACCTAAGATTTTGGCAAATATTAGGAATTTACATAATCCCAGCATGGTGGAAGAGACCTCTGGAGATCATCTAGTCCAACCCCCCTGCTACAGCAGGGTCACCCAGAGCAGCTTGCCCAGGATCTTGTCCAGGTGGGTTTGGAATCTCTCCAGAGAAGCAGATTCCACAACCTCTCTGGGCAGCCTGGTTCAGGGCCCTGGCAACCTCACAGGAAAGAAGTTTTTCCTCATCTTCAGATGAGTTTCCTGTGTTCCAGTTTGTACCCACTGCCCCTTGTCCTGTTGCTGGGCATCACTGAAGAGAGTTTGGCTCCATCCTCTTGTCCCCACCCTATAGATATTGATCAGCATTGAGCAGATCCTCTCTGGCTCTGCTCTTCTCCAGGCTAACCAGCCTCAAGCTCTCAGCTTTTCCTCCTCAGGAACATGCTCCAGGTCCCTCAACATCTTCCTAGTCTGTGCTGAACTCTCTCCAGTAGTTCTCTGTCTTCTTGAACTTCAGAACCCAGAGAGGAACACAATCCTCCAGCTGTGGCCTCACTAGGGCAGAGTAGAGAGCAAGAAGAACTTCCCTTGACCTACTGGTCACACTCTTAATGCACCCCAGGAAACCATTGGCCTTCTTGGCCACATTGCTGCCTCATGGGGAAGCAGGACTCCCAGGTTCTTCTCTGGGGAGTTGTTTTCCATCAGGTCACCCCTAACCTGTCCTGGTGCATTCCACCCTCAGCATTTATGCAGAAATGAAACCAAGGGTAGATGCACTTGTACAAAAGCAACCCTGCAGGGCAAGGGTCACATCCCAAACCTGATTAACTCAGAGCTGCTGAGCAAGCAGCCAGGAAAATCTTCTCCATTACTGCCAATATCTCAGGGAAGCCTGCTCTGAATATATAAGACATGAAGACCTCTAGTTTCTTCAATTCAATCACAGGCTGCAGTTCATCAGAGAGCTGGTCTGTGTTCAAAGTCACTCTAACCTTGCCATTTGCAGCACGTTGATGCAAATGGAGCAATTAGCAATTGGCAGCAAGGAGCTCAAAGCAGACTGAGCAAGAGGTGGAGGAAAACAAAAATAAGGACAGAGCATATCCTTGGAAGATCCTGGTATTTTAAAGCTTCATTTTATTCCAGTTCTGAATGAAACTCCAAAACATGACTATTTTTCCCCATGCAGAGCAGCACTATTTTTCCTTTGGGGCAGCCTGACTGATGCCTCCATGCCAGCAGCTGTAATTAAGGCATTTTCTGTGACTATTGGTTGGAAAACTTCTGCTGAACCATCTAAGAAAAAATAAACACTGGCAGAAAACAACCCAACCATGCTCTCCCATCCCCACGTGTGCACTTACCACAGCAAGGAACTTGCCCACGTAGAAATAAACCCCATAGTGGAAGGCAAAGAGGCTGCCTATCATCAGGACAAGGATGGAGAAGAACAGAGGGAGGTCAACAACAGCTTGCCCAGTCCAGTAAGCAGAAGGATAAAGCCCTGCTATCTTCAGCTGTGTGTATGCTTTGATCTGCAACAGGAAGAGAAAACATGCTGGTAATTCAATGGTCATGAACATTAACATTAACACCATCTCAATCTGCCCCAGCTTGTGAGCAGGAGCTGGTTTTTCCCTCTAGCACACTATGCTGCTTTTCCACTGAGGTGGCATCACTGTGGTACCTAGTTATTGCTGGGTTTAGCTCCCAAAGAAGACCAAAAAGCATTTCCATTTAAAGCAAAATGGTTTTTCCCAAATCTGCTCTACCCCAGGCAGCAAACAGCAGTCACATTCACTCTGCCCCTCACAGCAAAAGATGCTGTTTAAAACACCTCTTAGGGCTTTCAAGTTTTTGCAGTCTCTCAATCAACACCTGAGGAGTTTACCTTATGGTTTTCTGCATTGTCCATGGCAAAATAGGGTGGCATTCCAGTAATGACAATTCCCAGTAACACAGCTTCAAAACAGATCTCCAGTCTGGAAATTGTGTCTGGAAGATTCTGAAAGAGAAATGAGATTTCTTCAAGATCAGAAGGTGCATAACCAAAAATGCACTTGGCATTGGAACATGACTGTAAACACTAGAATGCATATTCTGTGTCTCTCAAGATCATCTGAGACACAGCAGGAAGAAAACTACCTATGGAAGTTTTTGGAGTATTTATAAGAACATCTAATAAACCCTTAGAGCATTTATCTCCTGCAGCAGGTCCTCTCCTCTCCTCAGGGTCACCCCAGCTGTGCACAGGAGGCAGCAAACCTCCAGCATTGCTGCATTCAGCCTCTGAGAACTGCAGGTAACCTGTAACAAACTCATGATAACTTCCCAACAGGACATCCTCTTTCCAAGCCACTTTTTCCTCCACTTTTACAAGCTGCAGAACAAAATCCCAGCAGCTTTCAGGTCCAATTCTACAAAGGTCCATACCACCAAGGACTTACTCCATGGCTGTTGACCACTGGAGCCCAACCCCTTCTGACAGCAGAGCACAGCCCTCAGTGCTGCAGAGACACACACAGGGGATCATCAAGGTTGGAAGAGACCTCTAAGATTAACAAGTCCAACCACCAACCTATCACCCACATGCCACTNTTCCTGCTCCAGGCCAGGATGCCCGTGGCCTTCTTGGCCCCCTGGGCACACTGCTGGCTCACTAAGTACCACATCTACACCATCTTAATGGTGCTCTTTAAGGATCATTAGGCTGGTTCACTAAGAGAGAAGGAAACCTGCAGCACTCTGACCATCTTTAAGCACCTGCAGGGATGGTCCTGATCAGCCTCTCCCTTCTTTATCAGCAAGGTTTTGCAGCTCCCCTCTGAGCCCAGGGATGCTCTGCCACCCACATGCATGGTTAGGGTTGATTTTGGCCATGCTGCTCACCTGAACAAAAGGGTTGCTCCAGATCTGAATGCTCTCTGTCACATTGAAATTGTGCAGCAGCAGATTGCTGACAATGTTCATCAAAACTGGCAGGGAGTGCACCATGGTGCTGTTGAATATGATGGAGAAAACATAGTTCTGCAAAGGGAAGAATGTGCTGTATTAATTCTTCTGCACACAAGGCAGTACCCTGGGAGAGCTCACTTAGGGGCTTAATTAAACCTGAACACTGGGAAAATTCTTTGTATGCTTTGCAGCAAGCTCTGGGCAGCTCAGGGTGGTTCCAACATGCAACTTAATTCAGTCATGCTCATAGAGAACAAGTTATTGGGAATAAAATTCCCAGATTGTTTTATGCAACTGTGACACTATAACAAATGATGTTCCAGACAATTACAGTCTGCAAAACAAAAACCCACATCGACCCACACTCCTATGTTCTTGTTAATGCATTTAAAAACCAGACAGGCAAAGAATTTACATGAGCGAAGGGCTGCACTGTCACACTAACAGTTTGCCATGAATAAAAATGAGAACAAGAGACAGAGCTGCATATTGTGAAGCAGTTCCTTTGCTGGAGATTAAATACAACCCTGATGTTCAAATCTTTCTGACACTCCTTCAGTGGCCATACTGAAATAAGCACAATCCAAGAAACTCATTTTTCTTTACACATGAGAGCACTGTGGAATTGTACTTCTGTCAGATTGTATAACTCAGCCTGTATAAGTAAAAAAAAACAAACCACAAACCCCCACAATTCCTATGCCAGGTCTTTTGTGAAGTAAAATATTTCTCTTGGCTTTTGTGGGAAAGAAAGGGGGATGGAAGTTTTATTAGTCTACCATAATTATCATTATAGAAGAATATTTCTTGTGATAATATTTCCATCCTGTTAATACAATTCCTCTTGTATGAGCAATTTGATATGACATTAATTGATTTTGTGACTCAATATGTGCCCTTCAGGCAAGAGTACAACAAACCCAGCCCCTTCCCTGCTGCTTGTCTGCTCTTTGGGACACGACTGAGCTGATCTGTGCACCTTACCTGACTGGATGCAAGGTCAAACACATTTAAAGCTGCACTGTGAGGGGCAACAGACACATAATCACTGTCATTGAACATCTCCAAGAGTATGTTCATGCTCCCAAGAGAGTGGACAATGCCACTGATATTTGATTCTGGTGTAAGAGAAAGAAAACAACATAATAACTCATCACCAGCTTGGAGTGTTTGACACAAAACTACTGATGCATTTTCTTACTGATATAACCCTATGATGAAAGATCACTGAGTTTTGCCCACCAAAGAGTCCTCTGCTATTTTGAACAACATGAATGCTTTTTTTTTTTTTTTGGCTTCCCACTTAACAGCCTCCAAAGAACTTGAGAAAATTGGAGGGTTCTGTTCTTCAATTAATTTGTGCAAAGCAAATGCAGCAGTGAGGAAGCAAAGCTGCCAGCAAGTGCTAGCAGGAGCCTCAAAGTTCACTAAGAGAGAAGGAAACCTGCAGCACTCTGACCCAGAGTCTAGAGCTGTGTTAAGCACCAATTCTCCACAGCTCAGACACTGGTTTCTCTTTCTTGGATCACTGATACACACTTGGAAAACATCCTAAGTTAAAACAAAAAGGCATTTCCCAAAATGCTTTGTAGCAGGACTTCAAAGCTGATGTGTCTAAATGTCTCCCTACCCAGCTCATCTTTCTGTCTCAAGATGCAGACAGCACAAGACTACCAGACACAGGTGGAGGAACATCTCTGAAGCAAACAATATGGCACAAAGGATGCTTACTCTTTACCATCTCTCTGTACTTGGAAACTCTTGATTTGGGTTAATTTCAAGGAAAAAGTTTTTCCCCAACCCTAAAAGTAGCACACAGCATCCTTTCCTATCACATGAAATGTTACATTAAAGAAAGAAGTGAAGAGAGGAGCTACCCCATCTCTGCTCTCCTACCTGTGGAGTTCTGCAGCAGCAGACGACTCCTGTACTTGTGATGGCCCTCTCCAGGCTTCAGCAAGTACAGATCTGGGGAAAGTTTGATTGCACCTATAGAATTTTTAATGATGTGGTGTATGAAAAACAATAAAATCTGAACTACAAGAAAGATCAGAAAAAGCAACAACCTGAAAGAAAGAAAAGGTTTGGTTTTAGTCACGTTTCAGTGAAGGCCAACCCAGTTTTTGTGCATGCTGTTAAAACATCTCCCTCACCTCCCCCCAAAAAATGCATGTACCCAACAGTAATGGAGAGTTTCATACATGGTATTTTTTAAATGTAACTATGGGGGGGGGGAATATATAAATATCATCCTGCCCTTTCTCTGGTGTGATTCAAACAGGCCTTGGGAATCTTGCACACAAAGGAGGGAGCCTCAATACTTACATAACTCTCACATATTTGTTTTCCCGCTTGAGACTAAGGAAATGAACTTTTGCTATGGTGGAAACCTGCTTCTTCCAGAGGGCTGCATTGCTGATTGCTGGAGCCTTTGTCTCTGAGAGCATCAGGAGGCTCTGTTCCATGTCGTCCAGGGATTTCGTGTCCATCTCCTCCTGCACTTGCTGGGAACTGAACACGCTGTAATCTGGGAAAGAAGAGAGTAAAAGCTACAGATTTGGTGCTCTGCCAGAGCTAAGTGGTTTGAAAGGGGAAGGCTGGAGAAAGGTGGGTGGCTACCCATTCCTTCCCTCTGCTATTGCAGAAACCACCTCACCTCCTCCCAGCCTCCCAACTTCACCCCAAGGTCAATGATACCAATCTACCTCAAAGCTCTGAATCACAGCAGACACTTAAGGCAGAAGATACAAATTTCTGCCACTCAAGAGGTGCAATTCACCCCAATTTCATCCCATTAGCCTTTGTAGGCATCTGTGTTATTCAGTACCAGCATATCCATCTGTTAAACCCTCTTATACCCATGAAAAAGCTTTGCAGAGCAGGACCAATTCTGGGCTCCTCAGCTCCAGAAGGATAGGGAGCTGCTGGAGAGAGTCCAGCCCAGGGCCAGCAAGATCATGAAAGGAGTGGAGCATGTGCCCTAGGAGGACAGGCTGAGAGAGCTGGGTCTCTTCAGCCTGGACAAGAGGAGACTGAGAGGAGACCTCAGCAATGCTTAGAAATATGTTAAGGGTGAGTGTCAGGAGGAGAGAGCCAGGCTCTGCTCAATGGCATCCAATGGTAGGACAAGAGGGAATGGGAGCAAGTTGGACCACAGCAGGTTTAGTATTAACACGAGGAGGAACTTCTTTACAGTAAGGGTGACAAAGCACTGGCCCAGGCTGCCCAGGAGGCTGTGGAGTCTCCTTGTCTGGAGCCATTGCAGAGCTGCCTGGACACATTGCTGTGTGAGCTGGTCTAGGTGATCCTGCTCTGGCAGGGGGGTTGCACTAGATGATCTTTCTAGGGCCCTTCCAACCCCTGACATACTGGGATACTGTGACAGCTGATCACACAGAAAGCTCTAGAAAGATTCAGATGGCTTAAACCATTCCAAGTTGATATCCAAAAAAGAACTGATTAACTTTGGAGTTATATTAAGTGGTCTCAACTTTTCATTTGAATTGAAAGTTAAAGGAGAGAAAGAAAGACAAGTTCAGCTATTTTAGCCTTAATGGCAGGCAACTAATGTAACTGCTCGTGCAGGAGGCTAGAAATAAATTTTATACTGTGCATTTAAAATTTCCTGAAAGTTAGCTCCAGGAAGGAAATAAAACACATTTCAAAAAGCTAGCTAGGAAAAGTGCAACTGCAAAGCAAAGAAATTAGGTGTAAGTGCAGCGGATGAAAAATTAATTACTGCAGAGAGAGCCACTGCAAAGCTTTTCCCCTGGATCCTCCCAGAATCACTCTCTGACCAACTCACTGCTTTGATGTGTTTTTCATATTAAATGTCTCCAAAGCCTGGAATGCTGTGAGGCCAAAGAAGCCTCCTGCTGCCTGGAAGAGGACTTGGTGTTCTTGCCTGCATAGCAGAACTGCTCCTGCCTGTGACATGGCATGGGTAACTCTACACTAATTGATTAAAGCTAAGAGGAGGGAAAACAGGAGAACAGCCACAGTCCAACCTCACCTGCTTGATCAATCTCTGCCTCAACTTCCAGCTTCAGGTAGACATCCTCCAGTGTCGTCATGGAAACACCATAGGTGATAACACCCAAATGGGAATGAGTGTCCAGGTCAGAAAACAAGCCTAGAGACAGAAAGGAAACACATTGCATGCTCTGAAACAGGATGACATTATCTCCCAAGAGATCTTCAAGCCCATCAGAGGCATCACGAAAGCCTTCTGCAGGAGAGAAAAAAGCAGGTAACATGTAAATAGGGTTGCTTAATTATGAAGACACAGGTCACTTGAGAACCAAGGTTAGGATAAGCTTCTTTTAGCAGCAAACTTTAGCCTCTGTGCTCAGGCATGGGAAATGTGGTATGTTTTCCCAAAGTTGTCAGGGTTATGAAAACCACCTCAGCATCCTAAAGCTGCTGGGTTCAGAGCTGCCTCCTGGCTGGAAACAGCACACACAGGGACAGCAGGACAGCTTGTCCTAACCTCAACCCCTACCAATGCACAGAGGGGTTTTACAACTAAAAGTCACTGAGACACACACATGTATAGCCTCATACACGTGCCTATATAGAGAGGGACAGACACACACGTGTATAGCCTCATACACGTGCCTATATAGAGAGAGACAGACACATATATGTATAGCCTCATACACGTGCCTANTATATGTATAGCATCATATACGTGCCTATATATAGAGAGAGACACATATGTATAGCATCATATACGTGCCTATATATAGAGAGAGACACAGAGACACATATATATATGTACATGTATATATATGTACATATATATATATATGTATATAAAACCAGCTCTGTAAAGCCAGGTTAACTGGGCAGCAAATCCTGGACAGCATGCATCGCTTGAAGACCAAAATTACTTTCAGAGTGAGAGCATATATTAGCACCTTGGGATAAAAAAAACATGCTACTGGGCTCTTGCCAGTCCTACAAAGTGAAGAACTTGACAAAACAAGGAGCTTCAGAGCCAAGGTCACGCTGAAGGGAAATGCCAGTGCATGAAATGGGAAGAACAGAAGGTGCCTGACGATGCTCATCAGATCTCTGTGATTTCTTCTGCCCCAGTAGCTAAAGCATATTCCTAACCTTGGCTGCTGCTTAAAATAATTTGGGGGAAATGGATTCAATCTTGCATAAAGACTCCTGTTTCTCAAAAACACATTCAGTGGCTGCTAAAAGTAAAGCTAATAAATCATTAATTGGTTCAATGCAATGAGAGGAAAAGAATTATGAAATATAAGCTGCATATTCACATCAGTATTGATTCTCCCTGAGCTTTCCACATAGTACAGAGGACATGCTGTTCTCCATCTTCTCCTGGAAGGTGACTAAGGAACCCTGTGTAGGACTGATCAGATAATTGCTGCCATCTAGTGAAAGCAACACATCTGCTCCACACTCCTGCTCACACCAGTGGATTCTAAGGCGGTGGCACAATGCTCCTTGTGACTGCAACAAGGGGGACTGAAGATCAGGAGGGTTATGATGATTGCTTAGGGGCTGGAGCACCTCTCCTACAAGGACAAGCTGAAAGAGTTGGGGTTGTTCAGCCTGGAGAAGAGAAGGCTCCAGAAAGACCTTAGTGCAGCCTTTCAGTACTTAAAGGGGCCGATAAGAAAGATGGGGAGGGACTCTTTATCACTGAGTGTGGTGATAGGATAAGAGATAATGGTTTTAAACTGAAAGAGGGAGATTTAGACTAGATATAAGGAAGAATTCTTCACCATGAGACTCTGGAACAGGTTGCCCAGAGAAGTTGTGGATGTTCCATCCCTGGAAGTGTTCAAGGTCAGTTCGGATGGGGGCTTGGAGTAATCTGGTCTAGCAGAAGATATTCCTGCCCATGGCACAGGTTTTGGAATGAGATGAGCTTTAAGATCCCTTCCTACTCGACCTATTTTGTGATTCTGTAATTTTTGTAGGACTTTGAGCTTTCTGGCTCCCTGCTGGAGGTCAGCCCTGCTCATTAAAATGCTCTGCAGTAAGTAAATGCTTCTGCAGAACAAGGGGTTCTAGGACAAAAGGGTCTCTTCACCTCGGGCTAAAGGCACCTCCCCAGCACTTGCTGTCAGGTACCCACAGCCCTTCTGAAGGTGGCAACAAGGCTCTCATTCACCTGACAAAGACCTTGCTGACTGATCCCCAGCCAAATCAGCCAAACAATAAACACACAGAAAGCCACAGCAATGCAGAAGTGACAATTTTAACAAGAATTGCAGGCAACAGCCACGCTTGATGGATTTTTCTCTCCCACCCTGCAGCACAACAACATCAATACCTGCAAACTTGTCCATGTCCTTGAGGGGCAGAGTGTACACCAGCTGCTCATCGTTCTCCTGGATCAGGCTGGCTGCAGGGATGTGCTGTCTTATCAGGGAGGTTGTAGCTTCTGTGTTGCAATAGGCATCGATGTGCATGCTAAGGAAACACACAAGGAGAAACGGAGGTTTTAAAGCTTGCTTTGCTCCTTATACCCACATAGAATCATAGACTGGTCTGGGTTGGAAGGGATCTTTCAAGGTCATTTAGTCCAACTTCACTCTGGTCAGCAGGAACATCAACTAGATCAGGTTGCTCAGAGCCCCAAACAACCTCACCTGGTATGGTTTCAGGGATGGAGTATCCATTGTTTCTCTGGGCAATCTTCCTCATATCTAGTCTAACTCTATGAGCACCAGAACAATCAGCCAAAGATGATCAAAGGATCTTTTTGGGGGGAAGAGGGTGCTACCTTATAGATTTCAACAGAAAACAATGCAAACAGATGATGTCATGTAGCAGATATCACACACAAACAATACCTCAAGCGGTAGCCAATCCCCCATTTGCTTTTGAGAAAGAGAGAAGATCCAAGGCATTTTAACATCCCTTGAGAGATCACAGCTTTACGATCTAGAAACAAGAATCAAGAAAGTTTGCTCCAATATTGCTACATTTCAGATAAAGGTATATTCACAGAATCACAGTATGTCGGGTTGGGAGGGACCTAGAAAGATCATCTAGTGCAACCCCCCTGCCAGAGCAGGATCACCTAGACCAGCTCACACAGCAATGTGTCCAGGCAGCTCTGCAATGGCTCCAGACAAGGAGACTCCACAGCCTCCTGGGCAGCCTGGGCCAGTGCTCTGGCACCTGAACTGCAAACAAGTTTTTCCTCTGGTTAATACTAAACCTCCTGTGGTCCAACTTGCTCCCATTCCCTCATGTCCTACCATTGGATGCCATGGAGCAGAGCCTGGCTCTCTCCTCCTCACACTCACCCTTCACATATTTCTAAGCATTGCTGAGGTCTCCTCTCAGTCTCCTCTTGTCCAGGCTGAAGAGACCCAGCTCTCTCAGCCTGTCCTCCTAGGGCAGATGCTCCACTCCTTTAATAATCCTGGTGGCCCTGTGCTGGACTCTCTCCAGCAGCTCCCTATCCTTCTGGAGCTGAGGGGCCCAGAACTGGACACAGGATTCCAGGTGAGGCCTCCCCAGGGCAGAGGAGAGGGGAGAAGAACCTCTCTGGCTCTGCTGGCCACGCTCCTCTTAATGCATCCTAGGATGCCATTGGCCTCTTGGCCACAAGGGCACATTGCTGCCTCATGGGCATCCTCCTAGCCACCAGCACTCCTAGAGCTTTTTCCCCAGGGCTGTTCTCCAACAGATAATTCTGTTGATATTCAGATATTCCACAGCTAGAGAAGCATCATTTTTAGCTCAATAACATGACAGGAACTGATAGACTAGGTTGGTACCCAGTGGGTCATGGCAGGACTCACCAGCAAGGATGTCTGCCTCATCCATGAAGTGTGTACTGAAAACAGTCACACGATTTGCTTTCCTGTTCTTCAGGAGGTTCCAGACAATGTGCCGTGAGCATGGATCCATCCCTGCTGTTGGCTCATCCAGCAGTAAAACCTTGGAGCAAAACGAGAGGCATTTGCACAGCCATATCCACATGCAAGATACTGACCTCAGGAAATCCCACCTAAGCAACAGACACTGGGCTAGGAAATCCCACCTAAGCAACAGACACTGGGCTAGGAAATCCCACCTAAGCAACAGATATTGACCTCAGGAAATCCCACCTAAGCAACAGACACTGACCTCAGGAAATCCCACCTAAGCAACAGACACTGACCTCAGGAAATCCCACCTAAGCAACAGACACTGACCTCAGGAAATCCCACCTAAGCAACAGACACTGACCTCAGGAAATCCCACCTAAGCAACAGACACTGACCTCAGGAAATCCCACCTAAGCAACAGACACTGACCTCAGGAAATCCCACCTAAGCAACAGACACTGACCTCAGGAAATCCCACCTAAGCAACAGACACTGACCTCAGGAAATCCCACCTAAGCAACAGACACTGACCTCAGGAAATCCCACCTAAGCAACAGACACTGACCTCAGGAAATCCCACCTAAGCAACAGACACTGACCTCAGGAAATCCCACCTAAGCAACAGACACTGACCTCAGGAAATCCCACCTAAGCAACAGACACTGACCTCAGGAAATCCCACCTAAGCAACAGACACTGACCTCAGGAAATCCCACCTAAGCAACAGACACTGACCTCAGGAAATCCCACCTAAGCAACAGACACTGACCTCAGGAAATCCCACCTAAGCAACAGACACTGACCTCAGGAAATCCCACCTAAGCAACAGACACTGGGCTAGGAAATCCCACCTAAGTAACAGACATTGGGCTTTGCATTTGAAGCCTCCTAGTTAGTCCTTTAAAATACACAGAACACATCTTAGAGTGAGCAATGCAGCTCTCTTCACTAGGCTTTGAACAAATTCATCTCCTGTTGTGATAAATGGACAAAAAAAATCATACAATCACTTAACAGAAAGTCTGCTTTTTTTCTGCTTCTAATACAGTCATGTTTAGCTATGGATTCATTCCTCCTATTAAGGGATGCTTAAATATACACAGATGCTTTTAAAATCCCAGTGAACTGTCCCACACATCACTTTTCAATACAGAACTAAAGCTGTCCCCATTCTTCCAAGGCAGAAAGAATAGATCTGCAACACAAAAAAGCTCTCTGGCTTTGTGTCTGACAGCTTTGCTGTTGGGGGCTAAATGTTACCTGCTAGAAATGACATGGAATCATTAATGCTGGTAAAGACTTCGAAGCTCATTGAGTCCTACCACTAAACCATGTCCCTCTGCACCACATCTACATGTGTTTTTGAACACTTGCAGGGATGGTGACTCCACTGTTTCTCTGGGCAGTCTGTTNACTCTACTGTTTCCCTGGGCAGCCTGTTCCAGAGCTTGACAACCCTTCTAGGGAAGAAATTTTTCTTAATACCATATCTACATCTCCCCTGGCACAACTTGTCACACTGTTTGTTTCACAGAGATATCAAATCCAGAGCTACTGTCATCACCTAAGTTATTATCCTCAAGCATAAAGGTTGAGATTTTAATGGTTTAAACTATAAACAGAAGAAAAAGAGTGACAGATCTGCAAAGCAACAATCTCTGCATCTTACATATTATTAGATGCATTAGTCAGTTGGCAAGAGACATCAGGCCTCAGGTGCACAATGACACCAAGCTGGGAACATCTCCATCACACACACCTTTGGGTTCCCAAGAACAGCAACTCCCACTGACAATCTCCTCTTCTGGCCACCACTTAGTTTCTTAGCTTGGTTGTCTCTGATAGGCTGCATCTCCAAATCCAACAACACTTTCTGGACCTTCAAAATGTAAGAAGCACACCTACTCTTTAAAAAACAGTAGCAACCATTTTTAAAAATCAGATTATCAACAATTAACATTCAAATGAACTGTTCCTAACTCTGTATCTGAACCATGCACACTGCTGACAAACCTGTACATGCAGAGCAGGGTCTTAAGCTCCAACAACCTGAAGAAGTTCAAAGGTGTCTCTTCTTGAGTACAGATGGATTTAAAGTGTCTTGTGAACGTTTTATTTTACTAGGAAAATTAAGATTTTATCATAGAAGGGTTTAGGTTGGAAGAGACCTTAAAGATCATCTAGATCCAACTCCCCTGCCATGGGCAAGGATGCCACACACTAGACCAGGTTGCTCAGGGCCCATTCAACCTGGCCTTGAACACTGCCAGGGATGGAGCATCCACAACTTCTCTGGGTAACCTGTTCCAGTGCCTCACCAGCCTCTGAGTCAAGAATTTCATCCTAACATCTAATCCAAATCTCCTCTCTTTCAGTTAAAACCTTTCCCCCCTGTCCTGTCACTACCTGCCCATATAAAAAGGCTCTTCCTCTTATTTACAAGCTCCCTTTAAGTACTGAAAGGCTGCAACAAGGTTTCCCTGGAGTCTTCTCTTCTCCAGGCTGAACAACCCCAACTCTCTCAGCTTGCCCTCACAGCAGTGGGGTTCCAGCCCTCAGATCATCTTTGTGGCCTCTCTAAAAGGTCCATGTCTGTCTTGGGTTTTTTACCCTACAGATTAAAAAAGAAGATAAAAGACAATATCTGTGCCCAGCTGACCTACCTCTTGTATCAAATCATTTTGAGGGATTCCTTTAATTGCAGCAAAAATGGAGAGGTTCTCCTCCACAGTTAATATATCGAAGTGTATGTCAGACTGGGGGCACACCCCTGCTATCTGCCGCACCTCGAGCATCTCATCGATTTCAGAGACCTTGTGCCCATAGACAGAGACAAAACCTACCAAAAAAAAAATGCCAAGAGCAATCAAACATGAGGTTTTTACCAGCCAGAGAGCAGCATAGTTTGGACATGAATCTAGGGTGGACTCTTTCAGACATTATCTAGCCACAGGAGACCACAAGGGATTTTCAGATTGTGCCTGATCTAGAGACAAATGTGGTGCATCCCAAAATACCCATAAAGGTGAACAAACAGCTTTGGTTTTTCAAAGCAGGGTGCTCAACATCTCAGACTCACAGAATCATTAAGGTTGGAAGAGACCTCTAAGATCAGCAAGTCCAACCATCTCCTACCCTGGCAGAAGCTCACCGTCCGTCGGTGGACACAGCCCACAGAGGATGTTCATCAGCGTTGTCTTCCCAGTGCCGCTGTGCCCCAGCAGAGCTGTGATCTGACCTTCATAGATGTCAAAGGACAAATCTGGTCCCCAAGGCAGGAGCAAGAGAAAGAGGAGCTGTCAGCAATGTGCTCGTGGCACCCAGAGCTGACTCCCACTGTAGAGGTCAATTCAAACACTGACATATAAGGTATGCATTTATGCTCAGCTCCAGGGGACACCTTACCTCCATGCCCCAGGCATGGCATGGGACCCTGGGGCTGGGACAGTCCCTGCACCAGCTGTGGGGTGGCCATAGCTAAAAGCCACATAGGGGAAAGGAGATGAGAAGATCAGGGAGATAGGGCAGGGAGGATCATATCACTAAGGACAGGGGCAGAGGAGTAACAGGGATGACGTTGGCTGGCTTTTTAGTGATGGAAGGGCTCCTCTTTTTGGGATACCATTTTAAACAAGGCTACTGCCAAAGCAGTGAGAGAAGACACCCACAAGCACATCTGGCATTCATGCTCCATGGTCCCAACCCACTAATAGAAACCAAAAAGCCCAAACTGAAATACAAAAGACCACTCAACAATTCAGCTCTTGCTCCTCTGCCTCTGATAAGCAGCTAAAAAGCTAAAATGTTCTTACTTCTGAGAGCCTCCACAGTTTCCCCCTTTTTCCTGAATGTTTTCTGAACACAGCTGATTCTGAAAGAAGACATGTCATTTTATCAACTATTTTAGGATCTTTATATGTTATTTTGAATGATCAACACTAGGCAACAGTCACAACAAGGCAACACTAAGGTGGCACTAGGCACATTAAAGACTCATAGAGGCAAGTCAAGAGACAGGGCATCTCATCACAGAACTTCATTCATCTCTACTCTGCTATCAGAAAGCTTTTCCTGGTCACCTTCTAAGGTATTTCCTATGATGACAAACTGAATTACTTCAAATCTGGATTTCTCTCACATGGTAGAAAAATGCACCACAGGTTTTCAAGCTAGAAAAGGGAATGGTTGCTCCCCAATTATTTCACAATACAACAGGAAGACTCAGACACGATATGGAGAATCGATGTTAACAGAACAGACTCCAAAGAGGTGATTACTAACAGGTCTTGAGCAAAATGAGGCAAAAGAGAACAGGTATCTTTCTCTCCAGGAAAGGTAAAAACCTTTCTTCCAGCCCTACTGTTTTTCAAAATGAAAAAAACCCAACCAGTTTATCTGAAGGCACCATGTGAAGGATGGGTTTTGGAAGCCTGGCCACCCTGAAAATGAGGATGGGGAGTGGACTACAGGTGTGACTAGCAGGGAGGAGAACTGGGTATAAAAGAAAACAAGACCTGTACACATGAAGATGATGAGATAGTGGGGAAATGGAGAGCTGGTGGAGAGATGCTGTGGAAAGACTCCAGGATGAATAGTGCAAAACCAGCCACAATGTTCTCATGAACATCAGGATCCTTCAAGCTATGGCAGATGCCCAAAGAGACATGGATAGCATGGACAACACAAGACTTGTTTTGGCCATTACGCTCAAATATTTGAGACTAGTGGAACTAACCAGGAGCGAAGATGCAGAGTTCCCCAACTCACATCAAGCTATGCCACTGGAACATGATGGAAACAAGGGCTAAAAGGAAGATACTGAAAACAGTATCTGAGAGATACTACAAACACATGCAAGTCCAGAAGCAAGACAACAGGTGACACAAAACACAGTGTGAAAGATGAAAGCATGGGCATCTGTTTTGGAGTCTAGTTTTACCCTCTTAGATATGGCAGCTGGGTAAAACCAATACAAAGTTCTTCTCTGACCTACAGAGGACACAAGAGCCTCCACACAAACCTAGAATTCAGCTTCTTCTCTCCTCAAATGTGTGTTTCCAGAAAATAAACCCTCCCAGAAGAGTAGGCGTTGCAACATCTGCAACTGCTTATGCCTCTCGTGGCCTCAGTGAAACTGAGGGAATGGAAAACTGGCTGGTTTGGAGAGGACTCCAGCTGAAGGAATACAATCCACAAACAAAGCCCAGTGATTTAGCCTTGGAGAGCATCCATGTCCTTGATGATGGGCCTTCTTTGAGAAAGGAAACTAGCCACGCTCTGTGTGTGTGGAGGACTCTCCAATGCATACCATATGCTATTTGAATCCAATGACTGGAGAACTAAGAGAGGTTTCCACATCACCCATTAAAATGTCAGGTCCCAGGTTGATCTGCTTATCTGCACATGGGGCAGGGCAGGGCAGGAATCATACCTGATGGCTTCTTTCCCCTGAAATTCAGAAGGCACAGGCTCAACTATCTCACTGAAGCTTAAGCTGCCGTTGATGCTGCTCTCGTACAACTCCTTGTAGTTCTTCCTGCGCTTCGACCAAAATGAGGGCTTCATGAAGAAAAAGGGCACGCGGCGGAGCCCAAACTCCCCTGCATCACAAAGGGAAAAAGACAACTTCTTAACAGGAGCTACAGATGTTCCTCAGCTTTTGGACTGCAGCTATAAAAGCCATGAGCTATCCTGGTAAAGGTTTAGGAGAGTCAGCCCATACCTCCCATTCTGGAGGGATTTCATCAGCCAAGTTTATGTTAGCAGTATGTAAGCCTCAGTTTCCATCAACACTGCTAGCAGGTTCCAGTTTTGCTAAGTGCAAATCTCCTTCCATGCAAGAGAAATTCTCTTGCTGAAACAACAGTAACTTACACACAGGCAAACTAAAACCAGAGGGAGATCAGAGGCAGAGGGAGCTGCAGGGCTTAACTAGGCATTAGTCACAAGATTAACAACTTTATTCTGTGTTTCATGTTAAAACTACTGCTGACACAGGGAGAGGTCTGCAGCAGGCTGAGCAGTCCTTAACTTTCAATAATGTAAGAGCAAATGGCAAAGGCTGAGGCATTTTGTTTAAGGCAGCAAGGAAGCTTTCCCTCTAGAAAGAGGGAAACAAAGTTTAGCTGATGTATCCGAGAGCCATCAACTCTAACCATGCTCATACCCCTCCTCACACATCACAGTTTTCATAGAATAGAAATTATTTCATCTAGAAGTATTCTCAGATACAGTTTAAAATATATTTGTAAACGGTACCACCTCCTTTCCCCACAGTTGAAATTAAGTCAGAAATTTGGGCCACAATAACCCCATGAATACCCCAGGCTTGGGCATGAGTGCCTAGCAGAAGAGGTCCTGGAGGTGCTGGTTGACAACTGCTGAAGATGAGCCAGCAGTGTGCCCAGGTGGCCAAAAAGGCCAACAGCATCCTGCCTTCTATCAGCACTAGTATGGCCAGCAGGGCTAGGGCAGGGATCATCCTCCTGTAGTTAGCAGTGGTAAGGCTGCATCTTCAATCCTGTGTTCAGCTTTGGGCCCTTCACTGCAAGGACATGGAGCTGCTGGAGTGTGTCCAGAGATGGACAACAAAGCTGGTGAAGGGTCTAGGGCACAAATGTTGTAAGGAGCAGCTGAGGGAACTGGGGTTGTTTAGTCTGGAGAAGAGGAGGCACAGGACAGACCTCACACTCTCCAACTCCACAAAAGGACTTTGGGAATTGGTGATGCTAGCAGAGTTCAGTTCCATTTTTCTCATGAACATACCTGGGATAACCTGATCAAGGTAGACAGCTACAAGCAGATAAAATATGCTGTCCAGCACCAATAAAATAAGAGAGATAAAGAGTGGGTAAGGACCACGACTGAGATTTGAAAATGTTGCTCCATCTTCATAATCTTCTAGATGCATGACCTGCCAACAGACACAGAGCAATGGAGATGTTACACACCAGCACTGCTCCAGCCTGGGAAGACAGGACAGAATGGTGCAAACCTCAGCAATAGGAAGGCAAAAAAGTGACTGAGATCACAGCGATGAACACAAAGACTAAAGTTGTTTGATGCTGCACCACTGTATTGTACTTGATATTAAATTGCCATAGGAAGCTATTAAAAACAGGCACCTTTACCCAGCACTACAAAAATAGCTAAGTTTAAGCATATCTACACCAAGAGCTATTTGAAAAGGAGGAGAGACAAAGGAGGAGCAGAAGATTACTTACCTGGGCAACACCAATCAAGAAGCTGCACTGACACAAGGGACTGAGAATCCACACCAAAGACTTGGGGAAATCTTCCAGCAGGACAATACTCAGGCCCACAAAACCAAAAGCCAGTGTTGCCAGGAACTCCACTATACCCACGTGCTTGGACTTCTTAAAGAGAGGTGTGAGCATAAGGGCAAAGAAAACCTAAGGGCAGATTAAAGAAAGATAAGGAGGTACTCTATTAAAAAAAATAATCATAGAATCATAGAATCCTAGACTGGTTTGGGTTGGAAGGGACCTCTGGAGCTCATCTAGTCCAACCCCCCTGCAGTGGGCAGGGACATCCCCAACTAGAGCAGCTTGCCCAGAGCCCTGGCAAGCCTCACCTGCAATGCCTCCAGGGATGGGAACTCAACCACCTCCCTGGGCAACCTGGGCCAGTGTTCCACCACCCTCGTGGGGAGGAACTTCTTTCTAATATCCAGTTTAAATCTACTCCTCTCCAATTTAAAACCATTGCCCCTTGTCCTTTCACTGCAGGCCTTTGCAAACAGGCCCTCTGCAGCTTTCTTGGAAGTTCCTTTAGGTACTGGAAGGTCACTAGGAGTTCCCCTGAAGCCTTCTCTTCTCCAGGCTGAACAATGCCAGCTCCCTCAGCCTGTCCTCAGAGCAGAGGTGTTCCAGCCCCTGAGCATTCTCGTGGCCTCCTCTGCACCTGCTCCATCAGCTCCATGTCCTTTCTGTGTTGAGGGCTCCAGAACTGGACCCAGTATTGCAGAGGAGGTGTGAGCAGAGCAGAGTAATAATACAGGGTATAGAAGCAAAGTAAAAAGACTAGCTTCAATTTGCCTCTGGTAATCATATCATCCTTGTATAGTCCCTACAGCACTCACCCACATCCCAGCCTTCTCATCCTTCCCTTATATTACCATTGGAAGGGACAGAATTCCCAAATATGCCAGAGCATGAAAAGAATATTATAAAGAGAAAAATAAGGAATCATATGTCTGAGTGGTGTGCATATACCCTCTGGTCAGTACATCTTCTGTAAGTGATGGACAGCCAAAAAGTAACTATTGCTGCACTCTTGCTCATGAACTCAGATAAGCAATTTGCTGTATAAATGAATTCTCTGACCTTAAATTAGGGCTTTAACATGACACTACATAGCAAATGTTTAGATGAGGGCATGGGTTTGGACTTCAAAAGGGTGCTGTGCAGACAGAGACAGATGATTCTATCAGATAGTTCAGTAAGGAAAGGTATTTCTCATAGGGATGGCTGAGAGCTGGACAACATCTTAGAGCAGATCCTGGGAAAGCAATAGGGATAGGGAAGACATCCACCACTAGCTGGTCCTGCAGAAGCTAAATGTGTTCCAAATGCTTCAGCAGAGAGAACAAGATCAGATGGGAAGGGGGAAGAAAACAAAGCAAAACCAAGGATGAGATGGCTGAATTCAATGAGACCACAAATACTTACTGAAGCAAGTCCATATAGGAAAAAAAGGAGAAATATCACAAAGGCACTGCTCTGGGGAAAGAGGGAAGAGGCTGTTGCAATCACTGCCATGAGAATGGACATGACAAAAATCAGGCTCATGTAGAGCAGCACCCAAGAAAGCCTAGGAGCAAAAAAGGGGGGGAAAAAAAGAACAGAAATCAGTCAATGAATTCCCAGCCTGCATTATTCACACACAAAAATAGCCAAAACTACCATTCTTTAATATTCCAGACAGCTGCACCAAAGGACAAGCTTACAACAAAACAAGAGCCCTCAAATAAAAGGAGCTTTTGTAACCATCCCTGTAATTGTTCTCAGCATTAGAGCTCACACACATCAACACCCACAGCTCCAGAAAGATACACAATTAGAGGATGCAGGATTGTTAATTTTTCTTTTAAACTTGCATAATTAATTTGCTGGTATAACCCAGAGAGGGTAACTGAGGAGTAGGTTTCAATAATTAAAGAAACTCTATTTAAAATTTAATACATTAGTCATTCCACTAGCTGGGTTGGGTAATAAAATCCTTTTTCTTTTGAAAAAGAGCTGCAAGCCTCCGAACAATTTTGACCTCAGGAGACAAGGGTGGTTTGGGGACAGGTAGTGAAAAATCACAGAATCATTTTGGTTGGAAGAGATCCTTAAGATCCTCAAGTCCAACCATTAAGCAGCACTGCCAGGTCACCACTAAACCATGTCCCTCAGCACCACATCTCCATCTATCTTTACAATCCCTCCAGGGATGGTGACCCAACCAGTGCCCTGGGCAGCCTGGGCCAGGGCTTGACAACCCTTTCAGAGGAGAAATTGTTCCTAACATCCAACCTAAACCACCCCTGGCACAACTTGAGGCCATTTCATCCTGTTGCTTGTTCCTTGGGAGAAGAGAGCAACCCCCACTGTGCTCCAGCCTCCTTGCAGGGAGTTGTAGAGAGTGAGGTCTCCCCTTGAGCCTCTCTTCCTCCAGGATAAACACTCCAGTTCCTTAGCTGCTCCTCACAAGACTTGTGCTCTAGAACTTTCACCACCTTCATTGCTCCTCTCTGGACACTCTCACATCATGTCAGGGGTTGGAAGGGCCCTAGAAAGATCATCTAGTGCAACCCCCCTGCCAGAGCAGGATCACCTAGACCAGCTCACACAGCAATGTGTCCAGGCAGCTCTGCAATGGCTCCAGACAAGGAGACTCCACAGCCTCCTGGGCAGCCTGGGCCAGTGCTCTGGCACCTGCACTGCAAACAAGTTCCTCCTCGTGTTAATACTAAACCTCCTGTGGTCCAGCTTGCTCCCATTCCCTCTTGTCCTACCATTGGATGCCATGGAGCAGAGCCTGGCTCTCTCCTCCTCACACTCACCCTTAACATATTTCTAAGCATTGCTGAGGTCTCCTCTCAGTCTCCTCTTGTCCAGGCTGAAGAGACCCAGCTCTCTCAGCCTGTCCTCCTAGGGCACATGCTCCACTCCTTTCAGGATCTTGCTGGCCCTGTGCTGGACTCTCTCCAGCAGCTCCCTATCCTTCTGGAGCTGAGGGGCCCACAACTGGACACAGCATTCCAGGGGAGGCCTCCCCAGGGCACAGGAGAGGGGAGAAGAACCTCTCTGGCTCTGCTGGCCACGCTCCTCTTAATGCATCCTAGGATGCCATTGGCCTCTTGGCCACAAGGGCACATTGCTGCCTCATGGGCATCCTCCTAGCCACCAGCACTCCTAGAGCTTTTTCCCCAGGGCTGTTCTCCAACAGATCAATTCCCAGTCTGTACTGATACATGGGGTTGTTCCTTCCCAGATGCAGTACCTCAATGTCCTTGTAATGAGGAGCCCAAAACTGAGCCCAGAATTAGAGATGTTGCCTCTCCAGTGCCTAGTACATGGGGACAATCACCTCCCTAGCCCTGCTGGCCACCCTAGTGCTGATATAAAATCTGAATTAATTCATTATGTGTTGCTAAGCTCTGAAGTGAGGTTTGCAAGTTACCTGCTGAGCCTCCAGAACAGGAGGTACCAAGCCAAAAAGATTTAAAAAAAAATCCCCAAACATAAAACCCAAACTACATAAAAAAATCTCACACATCATCCAAATTAATCCTCCTAAATCAGGCTTAACTTTACATGCATAAATGCAGCAGTATTTGGTATTTACTCCTTAAACTATTCCCACTTTCCTGATACTGGAAGTATCTCTGTGTTAGATTTTACAAAGAATCTTATTTGGAGGCTATTTTCAGTTAATAAAACACTAGATGAAGGGATCAAAAAGTTTTCCTAGAAATTGATTACTGGGTTGTTGGTTTTTTTTTGCATTTCTTTCAATATTCTGTATTTCTTTTATAAAGAACAGGTTATACCAAACAGTCACATACCAAAAGGCAGTGTCATGCAGTCCCAATATTTTTAAGAATTCCTTCAACTTCCTCTCCTTCTCTGCCACAATATGAATTGCCAAATAATACCCAAATGGTGAGAAAGCAATCACCAGGTAAATTAAAATGATTGCATGAGGAAAGTTATCTATTTCCACCACTGCAGCCTCTCCCATCACCACTGCTTTGGTCAGTTCCAGCTGGTCCCAGACTGACTGGTTAGTCTTCAGCTAGAAGAGAAGGAAGAGTTATTTGTGCATCACTCCTGATTTTCCAGTCCCATCCCACTCCATGACAGTGATCCCACCCAGCACAGCTCCATCCCCACTGACACGGAGAGATGTGCAAAGCCCCAAATCTCAGCCATCAAAAGCATGGAAATTGGAGAATAGCTGAACACCTGGAGATAAAATGAAGAATTTTGCAATTCTCACCACCTGAGAAGATGAGACTTGCTCTCATTGTGAGCAGCAGGATGGGAGAGGAATAGGGAAAAGGGAATCACTGGCAAATACTAACAGCCACAGAATCACAGAATGTTAGGGGGTGGAAGGGACCTAGAAAGATCATCTAGTGCAACCCCCCTGCCAGAGCAGGAGCACCTAGACCAGCTCACACAGCAATACATCCAGGCAGCTCTGCAATGGCTCCAGACAAGGAGACTCCACAGCCTCCTGGGCAGCCTGGGCCAGTGCTCTGGCACCTGAACTGCAAACAAGTTCCTCCTCAGGTTAATACTAAACCTCCTGTGTTCCAACTTGCTCCCATTCCCTCTTGTCCTACCATTGGATGCCATTGAGCAGAGCCTGGCTCTCTCCTCCTCACACTCACCCTTCACATATTTATAAACATTAATACAGTAAAGTCATAAAGTAAATTTTCTGCACCCCCTTTTGGTATAGCATCTGAAAATAGCATTTTGGGGTGAGCACTGTCAAACCTTTGTGTTCTGGCAACTGCTGTGATGATTGGTTCAGGCTCATCAGGACACAAGACAAATGTCTGCATTATTCAACTGGACAAGAACAATTCCATAGAAAATCATAGAATCATAGAAGAGTTCCAGCTGGAAGAGACCTTGAAGATCATCAGTGCAGCCTTTGTCCTAGCCCTAGCAACCTGCTAAATGATGCCTCCCAATGCAACATCTACCTGTCTCTTAAACACCTCCAGGGATGGGGACTCAAGCACCTCCCTGGGCAGCCTGTTCCAATGGCTCACAACCCTTGCAGCAAAGAAATTCCTCCTAATATCTAACCTGAACCTCCCCTGGCACAATTTCCATCCATTTCCCCTTGTCCTATGGCAACACGCATCAAATGTTCTGTCTTCTCATTGGATCCAACCTCATGTTTGAGCTGCTCTTTTATAGAAGTAACAGACAAGATCCTAAAACCCAGTCAGGGCAAGGCAGTGCTGGGATTGAGCCTCGCAGGTTTGCTCCTGTTGTCCTTTCAGAGTTACCTGGATGATTGCCGCGTCGATGCAGGCCTGCAGAGCGGTGAAGCCTGAGCTCCAGTACGTGACCGACTCACAGCCCTTCCGCAGGACAGAGCAACTGGCTGCAGGACACAGCAACAGGCACAAAGGCAGAGTTACAGCTCACCTGTCCCCAGATGGTGCAACTGAATGACATCTCTTATTGGTCACAGAATAGACTCACAGAACAGTTACAGTTGGAAGGCAACTGGGATGCAGCCCAGGATTTGGTTGAGCTTGTGGGCTGTGAGCACACATTGCTGGGTCATGGCCAGCTTTTCATCCACCAGTACCCCCCAAGTGCTTCTCCAAAGGGCTGCACTCCATCCCTTCACCCCCCAACCTGGACTGGTACCAGGGGTTGCCCCTACCCAGGTGCAAGACCTTTCACTTGGCCTTGTGGAACATCAGTAGGTTCAAAGGTGGAAACAAATTCCATAAACAACCACATACAAGGCTAGGCCAGAAAAAAAAGAAGAGGGAATGATTTCTCAGTTTATCCCCTTGCAGACACATCTAAGAGTATGCACATTTACCTCTTGACTCTGTGTAAATGGAAGACATAGCCACTGAGTCAGGAAACCTCAGCTGGTAGGACATGTCATCCTTGAACACAACACCCACAAAGCTGGAGGGTTTAAAAGCACTAGCCTCTTGCAGCTCCTCCTCACTTAAATACTCCTCTGTGATGAGGCCTGAGAGACAGAAGAAATGATCTTGTTGGTTTGGGTATCAGCACAGCAGGGAGAAAAACTGTGCAGTGGTTTTAAAGCAGCATCAAGTCAATGATTCATGATTTATTTGGTTTTGGAGATACCTGTATCTATCTATCTAGGGTTATATAGAGACAAAGAAATATATAAAGAGAGTTATATAAATATAGAGATATACAGAGAGGGTTTTACAGACATATATAGTGATTTATATACAGAGAGCTGCATAGAGAGACTGTGATATAGAGAGTGAGCACAACAGAGAGCAATATAGAGTGATATAGAAGAATATAGAGAGAGCAACAGAATGACATATAAATAGAGTGCGATATATATATAGAGAGAGCAATATAGGGTTATATTTTTGCCCTAGTGAAGTTAGTATTCTCCTGCACACAACCCTGCAGAAGTGTCACTCAGCAGCAGGGTGAGTAATTCAAATTTTCCTCCCCAAGTCTTCCCTTTTTCTCCCCATTTTTTTGCTGTTTCAACAGCTTCTGTGTCCCAAACCTCTGCTGGCTACCCCAGAGCTGATTGTCCAGCAGCAGTACGTTTCAAGAAGGGCAGATTAACCTGTGCAAAAAGGCTAAATATCCATGAAAAAAACCATGGTATTCTGCCAGTGACTTCAGCAGAGGACAGGAGGAAGATGGGCTGCAAAGGCAGAAAGTGGAAGCATTTGCTCAAAGACACTACAGTTCCTTTGAAGCATGAGGGAGAATCAAAGATACCAAACTAAAAATACATCAGAGTGGTTTGGGAAAGGCAAGTTCCTGCTAGATGTGTGAGTGGGGTAGGCAAAGGATTTTAAGAAAGGGGAAAAAAATTGCTTTCAAAAGCAGAGGTGAGACTGTTAATGGGAATTAGCATTCAAAAAAAAACACCCCAAAAACTAAAAAAATATTGTTTTGATAGCAACAACAGGATAGAAAACCTAAAGCATCTGCAACTCCCCATCACCTCCTCAGCATGCCCCAGGATGTCACAGGACATCTATTAATCAGCTCTAGAGTTGTTCAGGGGCTCTCTGTACAGTGCATTTAGCTCCTCCCAAAACCTTTCCTGCAGCCAGAGAACTCTTGCTGGCTGCAACAGGAGAATGGGACCCACTGTGAGATGGCAGTGCCAGAACATTTGCCAGCCACCTTCACAGTCTGTTCTCTATCTGTGATGGAAAAGCAAAGCTTTCTTCTATCAGTAAGCAGCAACACTGAGCTCCTCCTGCAAACACAAGCCACAGCAGGAGATGTACTGTGAAAAACAAACTGCTCAGGGTTTGAACTTACCATCTTCAAAGTTATCAAAAGCCACTTTGTTCATGATTTTCTGTGCCATTCGGGTTGGTGGGGTGTAGCCAATGACAAAGTTCACCAGCATGGATGTGTCCAGAGTGCCAAGGTTGGTGTTGTCCACCTTGTCGTATTTCCGGTGTGGATGCATCATGCTCATCAGGATGAGCCAAAACAAGAAAAAGAGCGGGAAAAGGACCTCCTGTGGGAAGAGAGAAAGAAATGCCAACACTTGAAAGAGCACTCACAAAAATAAGAACTTGCAGAAGTTGAGCTTAGTGACACAAAGCTTAAAGGAGGGACCATTTTAATGACTTGACCTAGAGCATCTCTCTGACAAGGCAAGGTTGAGGGAGCTGAGCTTGGTTAGCCTGGAGAAGAGGAGGTTGAGAGGGAACCTTAGCAAGGGATAGGAGTATCTGAAGCGAGGGTGTCAGGAGGATGGAGCCAGGCTCTTCTCAATGGTGCCAAGCAACAGGACACAAGGCAGTGGGCACAAATTGGAACACAGGAAGTTCCACCTAAACATCAGGAAGAACTTCTTTCCTGTGAGGGAGCACTGTCTCAAGCTGCCCAGAGAGGTTGTGGAGTCTCCTTCTCTGAAGAGATTCACAAAGTATCTGGACACAATCCTGAGTTATGTGTTCCAGGGACCCTGCTAGCACAGGGAGATTGGACTAGGTAACAGATGCAATGGTAATTTCAATGCCAAATTTCTTCTCTGGTGCTGAAGCAGGATTTTAATTGCATGCATTGGTAACCTAAGAAGCCATTTTAAGGTAAAAAAGGATAATTCTACATGCTTTAAACACTACCAAACTTATGCTACTTGGAAAGCTGCAAAACACAAACCATGAACCACGTCTAGCCAAGCACTGTACTGTCTCTTCTCCACCTCAAAGTATCATAGACATCACCTATGCATGGGGTTAAACTGTTTGAAAAAAGTCTTTTGGAGAGGTCTAATCCCTCTGCACTGCTCAGTCATGGGGCAAATGTTTTCAGAAGTGCACTAAGACTGCAATATTAATTCAAGGATATTTTCTGGATAATGCCATAAAACAGAGCATTGCCTCCAACTCAGGAGCCACTCAAATGCAGAACAACTGCAGACACAGCAGCAGCAAACACTCCACTCACCTGAACACTGCTTTTTTTAGTCCTGCATTTAATAAGACAGTTCTTGAAGAGGAGAGCTCTGGTTTGTCTCCACACTCCTGCTTCTCTTGGAGCTGCTGGTGCCATTTTCCAAGACTAGCTTGTTTCAGAAAACAAAAACAAAACAAAAACCACACACAAAAAACCCCAAATCTATATTAAGTGATAAAATAATTTTAAAGGCAGCTGCAGCATTCAGTATCTTGTATTTTTACATTTTAATATACTTTTTTTTTTTTCAGTTTTCCATACTTTAAATGCCTTCCACTATAGATGCTAGATGCTCATTATATGCAGAAATTCCCAGTACCGATTTGCAGTGAGAGAACTGGGAAAACACTGGGAGAGGACTCAGGATGCAATCCTCCACCCAAAGGCAGGGTCAGTGCTATGCAAGCTTACAAAACTCAAGCTAATCTGGGCTTATTTTCATTTTGCTACATATAAATTACCAACCAATGTATTTATCTCAGAGCACAATTCCAGTGCCCATCACATGGGCTCAGGGCAGGCAGCCAGATCCATGCTTTGGAAAACAAGAGCCATCTCACCCCAGGCAAACTGTTCAATTTACTGTGAGCAAACCCTTTCCATTCTGGAACAGATCCAACACGACTTACTTTCCATTATTTTTACCTTTTCATTAGGCTAGCTGCATAGCACAGTGCTGCTGAACATCAGCTTTGGGATAAATAAATAGAAAAACATCTGAAAGTGCTTTTCCAGGAGACTGCAGCCCATTCCACCAGGACATACCTGGTGAAGAACAACAAGCTGAGGAACCACGACGTTTCTAACTCCAGCTTTGCCACCTCCTTGCTGTCTGAGGTTTGGAGTCACTATTGGTCAATCTACATGTGTCTCCATATCTTCACCTGTGAAGTTGAAATACAATTGTGAGCAGCTCAGCAGTGACAGCATGAGATCCAGTGCTCTGCTGGCCACCAGCTATTCAATCCTGGTTTAGGTTAGAACTGAACTAATTCTGTTCAGTGAGTTTACTTTTCAGCTAAGCCTCTTCTAATGAACTGCAATTAACAGCATGTTTTCACAGACAATGTCTGCTTCTAGCAGTGAGACTGCTGGAGAGACTGCTGGCTTTGGTGACTGCACATGCAGAGCAGCTTTGCAGCAGGACCTGGTTTCTCTGTTATCTGTTAGACAACACATGGCTCAAGCTTCCTTCCCCAGCTGTATTTTAATATGGCAATCTATTTTTGGAGTACAGACATCATCTAATGAAAGAAACACATGAGGTTGCTCAGATGTCAGCAGCACTGCTATGAGCTGAGCTTGGAGAACTTCAAATGCACAAACTGCTTACAAAGAGACAGCTCTGTGAGAGCCTGCATTTGTCTGGGTGTAGGAGGGAAGAGAAGAGGGTAAAGGCTTCTGCAAGGAGCCCAACTTGCTGCTCAGGCCTTCCTTTGTGGGCTGTTGGGGTGCTCTGAGGAGCAGACCCCACACAGCACGAGGACCTGTGTGGAACACACCTGTACATCACTGAAAGCGAAGCCTGGGGCTGAGGTCCCAGCTAGAGCCTGGAGTGCTGCTGGTAAAGTCTCTCTGAATCTACTTCAAAAATGAGGAAAAAAATCCTTTGGTTAAAGAAAAACAACACACACAGAAACCCTCAAGAAAACCAAAACAAACCCCCCAACAACTAACCCACAAAATGCTTAAACATCAAGCTAATGACTAATTCTTGCAGGAAACCCATATACAAGTCCTCTGGGTATTTTTCAAGCAAAAAATGCCAAAAAATGTCAGCAGAGCATTTGAAAAACAATCAAAACCAGCAGCTATTGCTAAGAGGTTGTAAAAACCAACCTGCTTCTCCCCTCTGCTCACAGCAAGCCCTGGTAAGTACTTGGACTTCACTGTTTGCTTTCAGGAGCAGATCTCAAGAAGAGGAGAAGCTCCACTGAAGTCCCTGCTGAATGCTACACAACCGCAATAAAGCAGCAACCCCTTTGCTTAGTCACACTCCTCTCTTTTAATGAAAGCCAAAACAACTGGCAAAGCTGATTTAATCAAATTCAATTAGTAATGCCAGTTACTGTTTCACAGAATCACAGTTTCTTTAATTATTGTCCAGTTATTAAAAAAAATAAAACAGCAATCCTTCCACATCTTCACTGGAACACTTCCGTGGTTTAATTTACATCACCTAGGTTGGAGAAAGGGTCCTTGTAAGGATGTTGATTAACTGATTGATATAACATCTGCCATCTCCACCTATGCTAAGGAAGCTACATAACACACAATTAAGAACACTGGAATATTATGACTTGATTTTTATCTGGGCAATAAAAATCCCCAACCCCTCCCCTAGAAACTCACAATGAGGAAAATGAAGACATAAGTTGAACTGAAAAAGAAGTTGCCAAGGCATCTAATTGAAAAATAGTGGACAAAATGGAAATGCTCTTAACCTATGAAGGTCCCTCACAATTCAGCCTCTTCCTTATGATCCTGTACTGACAGAAGTGGCTGAAACATAGCTACTTGTGGCCATCTCCAGCAAAGCAATCTCAAGGAAATTACTGGTTTTGTACTTTTAATTCCACATCAGAGATGCTAATGCTTCTTATAGGGGCAAATAACAATCAGATGATACTTAGGAAGATTTCCCTCATTTCCCCAGCCATCAACCTGATGATGATCTTTAAGGGTCAGTTTATGTGATTTAATGCTGCCTGTCATGTTTCCTTTTTAAGCTACAAAACCAAACAAACAATCAACGGGAGTGGTGAGCCTCAGCTAACTGAGCTGTAGCTTGAAGGAAAAACCCTAACAACTTAACAATGAAGAACACCTTCAGAAATATAAGAAAATGAGATTATTGATCCTGCTGCAAGAAGGCAATAGCCTAAATGATACTTAAAAACTCTCATGTGCTTTTCACTGGTCTTAAATTATTTAAGCCAAACGCTTTACTTATGCATTTTTTAAAATGGGCTGAATTTTCTTCGCTGTCTGACTCCCAAGGGACACAGACGTGTCTCAGGCTGACGAGCACCATGAAACTCAGCAGCTGCAGACCGTTTCCCTCCAAACTCACCCTTATTCAACTGCAGGATAACGAGATAACATAGAGCAGCACCAGAAGCTTGGCCGGGTCGTTCCTAGCCCAGCGCCCGCAGCATCCCCAAAGCGCTCCGGCAGCATCCCCAAAGCGCCCCGGCAGCATCCCCAAAGCGCCCCGGCAGCATCCCCAAAGCGCTCCGGCAGCATCCCCAAAGCGCCCCGGCAGCATCCCCAAAGCGCTCCCGCAGCATCCCCAAAGCGCTCCCCGGAGATCCCGCACGTCTCTGACTGCAGGCGGGGGAGGGGACGACAAACACACCCCTTCGAGTTTCCATTCCTCCCCTCTTTCCCGCCCCCAAAACCCTTTCAAATGTCGCTTCCTCACCATTTTTTGCCCGGCCACTAAACCTTCGCACACACATGAACGCATAACCCAGCGCATTCACTCCAGAGCAATGACGCTCAGCGCCAGGTACAGCAAAACTCCTCCTCTTCCTCTCCTTTTTTCTTCCCCTTCCCGTTTTACACACCTCGGGAGGGGCCCTTTCCCTCGGTTCCCCCTCACTCCGATCCCCGCCTCCATCGGAACAGAGGGCGTTCGGGAGAACCAAGCTCCCCACCCGGCTCCCCGCCACGGCCCCGGTACTCACCAGCCTCGCTCCGCTCCCAGCCCGGCGCAGGGTAGGGGCAGGGCTGCCCAACACCCCCGCCCCGGGGCGGAGCGAGACTGCCCACCGCCCCCGGCCGCGCATCACCGCCGGGCACAGACGGGGCCGTAGCGCTGGAAACAGCCACCCCAATCACTGGGAACCCCAATCCCGGAGGCCCTTCGTCACTGGGATTCTGCCACCCTAGCGACACCCCATCACTGGGAGGCCTCATCCCGGGGACCCCTCCGATCCTGCGGACTCCCCATCAACGAGACTCCTCCCGTGCCGGCGACCCCTCAAACCCCAGGCGCCTTTCATGACTGGAAACCTCCATCCCGGGGACACCCCATCACCAGGAACCGTCATCTCAGGGCCTTTTTTCCCGGGGACCTCCCATCACCAGAATTTCCCCCATCCCAGGGACTCCCCATACCGGGGACCCCCACGCACATCCTGACAAACCCTGCCACCTCCCTAGCATGGCCTCTCTGGGGAGCAGAGGAAAAGGGTTGGGAATGTGGCCCAGTTGGGTGGAAGCCGTCTCAATACATACAGTGCTGCTGGTTCCTGCCTGCTCTCAGAAGGTTCCCAGTATTTTATTGCATTACCCAAAGCATTCCCAATGCCTCCTTGAATACAAATGCTGAACTCTCATCATTTACATGTGCTGGTTCCATACCTTTGGGGCTCAAACGTGGGTGAGGCTTCCCACCGAGTTATTCCTTCTCTGGAGAGTGTTCCTAGGCCCTTCCCTCAGTCCATGACCACCAGCCTTCTGCTGACAAGCAGGATGTGATCAAAACCACCGAGATGTTAATTATCCCACTGCCATCGCTGCCAGCACAATCGGATGTGCTTATCATCCTAAGTGCATCCTGCAAATTGCTGGGAAAGGCTGAGAATGAGACCCAGGAGTGTCACTGAGCATCTGGAGTGCCTGCAGCAGCCATGCTGAGTGTGTGCTCAGGGACAGACTATGCAGCTCCCTGTGCTCCTCCAAGGACCAACTGCTTGGCTTCTGGCAGAGAAGAACAGCAGTCTGCTGGAGCAGTGTTAGAAATTCCTTGTCTTGAGGTGGTTTTGTGCAGCCAAGGAGCTGCACGAGCTTCATGCATACCTGTGGTGACACCCAGCTCTGCAATGACAGCATGGACTCAACAGTTTCACTTGGAAAACTTGAGATCAGGAGACTGTGTCCTCATCAGGAAAGAAGAAAAGGGTCTCAAAGCGCAGGGGAAAGCACACTTTACACAGGAAGGTGTTGATGCCTAATTTCCTAGAAAATAGACACTCAGGAAGATATTAATGCAGAAAGATCATTACCTTTATTGGAAGCTTCCGTGATGCACGTCGGGGTCTGTGTGTGCTCTGCTCTCGAGCTAAGGGCTTACAATTTTTATATCCTTCCAGCAATTAACATAAGATATCTATAGCCAACCCTGGGCACTGATTTCTCTAATACCCCACCCATAGTGGTCTTCAGATCTGCCCCTTGGAGAGCATCCAAGTGGTTCTTGGCCCTCTTCTTGTGTTTTGTCTTCAAGCTATCTGCAGGTGGTTCTTTCAAAACATCATGTCCTTGACAAAGCATGAGAAAGTGTGAGAACATGCCGTAAGAAAGTGTGAGAACATGCCGTAAGAAAGTGTGAGAACATGCCATAAGAAAGTGTGAAAACATGCCATAAGAAAGTGCCATTGGGGTTTCTAATATATGAACTCAGCAAACCTTACACAATCCTGAAAGCAGTAGAAATCCCATGGGCCAGCACAGCAAGGTTTTGGGGAGGAGATTGGTTTGGGAGAGGAGGCTGCTTCTACTAGGCAACCCCTGAGAGCAGTGCAGCCCAGCAGCAATGGATCCAGGCTTCTTTAGATAACCTCACATACAGAAAAGTTCAAATCTCATCCAATCTTTAGGAAAACAAAACCAAAGCATCAGAAAGGCTCACTTTAACTTGAAACTTTATTTTTTTTTCATTACTTTCCAACTTAACAAAGGACATTAGATAAAAGTACTCTAATTAAACAATGCCCTTTAGTTTTACCTAATGACTACTGTGTAAATACAATGGCATAACTCGAGCTTCCATAAAAAAAACCCAAACTTCTTAAGTCTCCATTCATCTAGCATTAAATAGAACAGAAGCCTGTCTGGGGCTGAATTCATCAGGTCACTTTGATGTTTGTTGTGGTCTCTGTTTAGCTACTCCTATTCATGTTCTACCTGCAAGGTTTTGAACTCCTTGAAGTTTAGGGTATTTTAGCACAACTCCTCCTTGAATAGGTTCACACCTCTGCTCATGCCAAGCCTTGTCCTTCTAGGGAAGAGCTCAGAGTCTTCAGCAATATCCAATCCCATCCCAGTTTACAGCAAGGGAAAGCAAAAGGTCTACACAAAGCATGGGAGTGCTCCAAAACATCAGGCTACATCATGTGGGATGGTAACACCACCTAAAAGAGGTTTTACTGTCCTGTGGGTAAGACACTCACAGGACTGGTGTACTGTGCAGCCTGAGAGCCACTGAGTACACACACACAGCAGCATCAGTACAAGAGTCAAACCTAACCTCCACAGCAGGGAGAGCCTCCAGAGAGTCATTAGCACCTGAAGTACTGCAACACTTTTCATCTTCAAAGGGCAGTAAAACCACTACCTAATTAATT
Source organism: Bucco capensis (assembly GCA_013396975.1). Lineage (NCBI taxonomy): Eukaryota > Metazoa > Chordata > Aves > Piciformes > Bucconidae > Bucco > Bucco capensis. The sequence goes on along the minus strand of VWZO01004393.1, from coordinate 90,754 downwards.
TTTACAACAGCCCTGGATGCTCAGGTGCCTTAAACATAATCTCTGTTTATAGATACAAAAAGCCAAGGGTGATGTAATTTGTTTGAGGCCACAAGGAGTCTGAGTGTGAAGTGGGGATGGGTACAAGCAGTGGGAACCAGAAACCTGTCCAACTTCTACTTCTGAGCAAGAAACTTGGAAGACAAAGAAAGCAATTTCATCTTTTTAACTGGAATAAAGACCTAAGGAATACACCCAAGTAGTGGCACCAAATGCAGCGAAGCTGTGTGAATCATAGAGTAGAATCATAGAATCTTTAAGGTTGGAAAAGACCCCCAAAATCATCAAGCCCAGCCATTAACCTGCCACTGCCAAGTCACCACTAAACCCATGTCCCTCAGCACCACATCTGCACATCTTTTCAATCCCCACAGGGTTGGTGACTCCACCACTGCCCTAGGCAGCCTGTTCCAATTCCTAACCAGTCCTGGTGAAGAAAATTGTTCTTAATATCCAACCTAAACATTCCCTAGCGCATCCTGAGGTTATTTCCTCTTGTTTGTCACTTGTTACAGGGGAGAACAGACCAACCTCCACCTCGCTCCAACCTCCTTTCAGGGAGTTGTAGAGAGTGAGAAGGTCTCCCCAGTATTTGAGGTGTAGCCTTGCTGGTGCCCAGTACAGAGGGAGGATCACTGCCCTGGTCCTGCTGTAATCGTTGCACAAAGCTATGGTAGCTACAGGTGAGCAGATTTTCTCTATCAAACAGGTTTCTACTTATTTTGGGGAGGCTTCCATTTTTGCAGCTGAGCTGTCTCCAGCAGCAAGTAACAATCCAAGCTGGCACCTGGCAAAACAACTCAGAAGCGGGAGCAGGCTGGAATGTTTACACCATTATGTTTCTTCCCACTGCTCAGGAGCTCAGTGTAAACATTCTGTAGTTGACAGAGTTGTTGCCTAAACTAAATGATGTGAGTATGATGACAAAAGGTAAAATAACAAAGCATTCAGGGAAAGGAAGTCTGAGTTGAAACTCTCTTAAAACCAGGGGGAATTAGTGAGGGAGTGCTGGAGATCAGAGGGGTGATGTGATGGCCCCAGTCCAACAAACCATGAGTGGCTGCAACCTCCTTTCAGTGGGAGCTTTCACACCCGATGGCAGAAGGTGTCCTTCTGGCCTTTGCACCATTGGCTGGTCTGTCATTGATTTCCAGGTACCCAGAAGCTGTGGAGATGATGCTGGAGCCAGGGTTGTCCTGGTTCCCTAGCTCCTCACTACCACACAGCTTCTGCTCCTTGTATGCTTGTAAGTGAGCAGAGCTTGAGTATGGAATATAGAATTCAAAGCTTTAAAGCAAACCTGAACATCTGAACTCTATCTTATGCTGGTGCTTATGCTGATAAGTCTCCAGCTTGTGTTCTGTACCCAAACAACTGACAGCTGATCCCAAAGCAGTGGGAATTCTTTTCTCACCACTTTGGGATGATAGATTCTTTGCATCACATCAGGAGCTCTGAAACCACAGTGGCACAGGCAGAATGGCATTTCCACCCTGCCAGACTGGGATAGACATTTCCACCACCTCCTTTGTCAAGGATCTCCTCACAGAAGTATTTCCTTGAAAAAGAAAGCTGTGCACAGGCACTCACCTGAGGAATCCAGTGAACAGGCTATTGTGGAAACAGTTCAATGCACTGCAGCTGTGATGCACTGATCCATCGTGTTTCAGAAAGGAAACATGATTAACTGAATTTCCTTCCTTTAAGTTGCTAGTGACTCAGCCTTTCAAAAGGAAAAAGAAAAAAAATATTAAGCATTAAAGGACCATTTCCAAACTCTTTGGTAGCCTCCCTGCTTATCCTGCCACAAAAGCTGCTACCCCTGGACATGGAACAGAGCAAGAAGGAGATGCCTACATCAGCGCAGCTTCTATTTCTTGCAGTCAAATATGGGAGGCTCTGCTCATCCTTTCCTGTGCTGGCTTGAGAGGGGAGGATGAGTTCAGTATCAAGATAACAAATAAATGGCCAGAGATGAAACATTCTCAGATTTCAGTTTGCTGGATGTGGCTCTTCTGTTCCCTAGGACTTTTCTGTGGCAGCTGGAGGGACTGAGCCTGCTCTGACTGCTCTTCCCATTCAGCAGAGAGTTTATATCAAGCCAGGAAGGCTGAAATGATTTTGTCCAGTGATGCAGATACTTCAGGTAAGCAGCTGTTCACTCAACCATTCTGTTTCTATCAAAGCTTTGCAGAGCCCTTTGAGAAGCAGAGACCTGCCACATAAATGCCTTGGATTCAAATACAGATAAACCCAAATTATTTCACATTTTCCTTTGGACTTCCCATCTGCTTATTAACTGACTCGAGTCCCACCCCTGGTCCAGTTCTTTCACTGTTTTGATCCTTTTCTCCCACACAAAAAGCAGGCTCAGGCACTGTCTGTGCCTTTCCCTGCTGCAGACACACTCCTGACCTCAGGCACATCGCTGTCAAAGGAGAGATCAACTGACCACAACCTTCTTACTATGGGAGTCCTTGGCACGCTCATCCTCCTGCATCTAAGAGAACCTTTGCCCTTCAGAAAGCAGGAATAAAAAAAGAGACAGCATTTATCCTGTAAATGATAGATGTTCTCAGCACGCAGAGGGCACAGATCTCACCCCACGCAGGGCTCCTCCTGCATCCAAACCAGTGGCTCCAAGGTCCTCTGAGGTCACAAGTCTCTCAAAGCCAAGCACCAGCTTTTCTGCCTCAAGCCAGCAGCCTGCCTGCTCTCTGCTGAGGCTCTGCACAGAAGAACTGCTCTTTTCTTTCTTCCAGAGATCATTACTCTGCCAGGTAGAACCAAATTACAGGTGAAAAAAGCAAGTTCTCCATTGTGTCCTGCCCTTGTTTGGAGAGAGTATTTCCCAAGTGCTCAGCACTTCAGCAGGGCACTGCAAGGAGAACAAAACCACAGTAATGTGCCTGTGCTTTTGTCATTCCAGTCAGTTTTGTTTGGCTGTGAGGCAGCAACAGTCCATCATTAGGAGCTTCAGGGGTGCCCAGACCAAGCAGGAACCACTGCTGCCTCCCAGTTTGCTTCACCTGCTGTGGTTTCATTCAGACTGAAACAAAATAAAGCTGTTAAAAAAGCAGGTGGTCTGGGTTGTTTTTTATTTTTAATCAATCAGACAAGATACCACCAAGAGTTAAAGTCATTCTCAGAAATAAGGTAGTTTTGCCTGTAAGGAATTATTGCATCCTCCAGAGCAGAGACAATGGCCTGTAAGATGTCAGACCAGGCTTTGAAGAGATGATATAATCCAGATTTACTGGAAATAATGTGTTTGCATCAATAATCATAGAATCATGGAGTGGCTGGGGTTGAAAGGGACCTTAAGTATCTAGTTCCAGCTCCCCTGCCATGGGCAGGGATGTCACCTACTAGACCAGATTGCCCAGGGCCCATCCATCCTGGCCTTGAACACTGCCAGGGATGAAGCATCCACAGCTTCTCTGGGTAACCTAGTCCAGTGCCTCACCACCCTCCACATAAAGAATTGCACCCTAACATCTAATCTAAATCTCCCCTCTGACAGTTTAAACTGTTCCCCCTTGTCCCCTGTCACTCTGCCTGTGTAAAAAGTCTCTCTCCCTCTTCTTTATAAGCTCCCTTTAAGTATTAGAAGGTCACAACCTGCATATTAGCACAAAGATGATACATTGGCATCACTTAACTCTAGAGCTCTCAGATCCTCTGTCAGCAAAGCCCTTTGACAGTCATTCAGAGAAGCTAAATTACAGAGCTGCATCTTTCTGGGAGCTAGGAGGAGACTGAAATAAACCATGCAAAACCCAACTTCCTTCAGCAGTAACTGCTCAAAGTCTGCAGCTGCAGCCAGCTGAGAAGGGTGTTCTGCCACTGCCAAAGCCATGAGCTCTTTGCCATCCAAACCCTCCACAATATTCAGCAGCACGTTGTGGGTATTGCTAATCTCAACAGCAATTCATACCTGTGTAAAAAAGAAAAGGGGTTAAAACCCCATTGAGAAGGGCAGCATTTTGCCCCTGTGTAAATGGTTGTGCAAAATGCAAGTTCTTTAGGAGTTAGAGTTGCTGATAGCATGCAAGGCACACATTTTACCCTGGGCCCTTATTTGCCTTCTATAACAAGACTCAAACTGGCTCAAAATAAAATGTCATAAAGGAAGTTTCAATCCGTGCCTAAGACTTGGCACAGAGAGTTTTCATCCCAGAATAGACTTTTATAGGAAGTTAGAAACCTCCCCAAAACCCCCTAAGTTTTCTAACTGAAGGATCAAGAGACTTTCAACAACAAAGGATAACATATACACTATATGCACTGTATATAGAATACTGTAATTACAGCCACATTGGTACAAACATATATTCTTTCTGGTCATGAATAATACCTCAAGTTTGTAGAAAAAAGAACCAAAATGCCTATTTTAAGTCAGCACAGTTCAAAGGAGACAAATGTGCCCTGTCACTGATGGGGACATGGGGAAAAGAGGTATTTTTTATTGTGTGTGGCAGTATGCCCTGATCCAGTGGCTCTCACTTGCCCCCCACCAGCCCTGTTCCCTTCCCAGTGAATTCTGCTATATGGATTATGAAAGATAATTTCCCATTTTAAACCAGCACTGCACTGGCTGACTTTGTGTGACAGCATACAATAGAGAGACAGGCCATTTAAAGAAAATCATGTTTCCTGCTGCTAGCCCAATAAACACATCCCTTCAGACAGAGGCCACTGCCTGTCCTTATTTAGCACTGCTTTTCTCAGAATCTCACTTTTGGAGCTGCCCAACCTCATCCAAACATGTTCAAGAACATTTTTGCCATGGATTCCTCCTCCTCTTCCTTCCTTCCTCTCTCTGGCTGCCAGTAAGGCACCAACTTCTAGCCCAGAATATTTGGGCTTCTCCTTGCCTTGCATCCTCCACACCAGGAGTTTCCAGGTGGTCTCCTACCAAATCCCAGGCTAGCCAGGACACTGTGTAGCATTGCATCCCTACCCCAAAACTCATTGGGTGCCCACATCCGAGGCAGGGCTGTTACCAACAGAGGTGAAGCTCTGTGCAAAGCAGCCCAGGGCTCACAATTGCCTTTGCCTTCAGCATCCAACCCCCTGGATGATGATGTTTACACCAAGGCATCCAAATTTGTCTGATGTTAAGCAGCAGTGCAAAAGACTACCCCAGGCTTTTGACAAACTCTTCAGATGTATTCATAAAGAAAACCAGCTCCACTAATTAGCTCCAGATCATATTACCCTGGGAGCTACATAAATACAACAAAAGTTTAATAAACCACCTCAACAAAAACACTCACGTGGTGGTGGTTTTACACACTGAGTGGTAAAGACCATCCCTACTCTGGAAAGCTTACAGGCAGCTTTAGTTTGGCAGCAAGGAGCCTGCCTGCAGAAAGGCCTTGGGCCCCTTCATGATGCTCAGCTTCTGTGTGGGACCTGGGACTGTTCTGCCACCAAGAGTCCCTGTGCAGGAGCATCTNCATTCTATGATTCTACGATCTGTGGGCAGGGAGCTGCATTCGGGGGGAATCCAGAGCAATCAGCCTTTTGTGGTGTAGCCCTTAGCTGGATGAGCCTGCAACTTATTTTACTGCCAAAACCATCAGTGGAATGAAGGAGTCAGGGAAAAACAATGAGAAACCAAGTTTAAAGTACAGAGCAGTGCCACAAGGTGAGAAAAAAGCCAACCCCTAAATGTCTGAGTAAGCCAGGGAGCGAGGGACATGGGGCAGGTGACTCAAAGGGACTGCCATCCACTAGACCAAAGATTGTGCCTACACCTACATCCAGCCAACAGCAACCCAGCCAGTGTCACCAAGTGGTACCATGGGACTGGTGGCTCCAGCTCCTGACTTGTTGCTGTCCTTACTCCTCCTCTACCTGCCTGGGCAGGAGGGAGAATCACTCCCCAAACACAGAGTAACTGGCTGATCTTTATTTAATGCAGCTGAAAGGCATCCTGATTTTAGAGGAACCTTGAAGGAGTCATTCAATGGTCTTAAATGTCTTTTCCAACCTAAATGATCCTATGATTTAAAATGCTCCCTCAGCTCTCAGTGCAGTGTGTGCAGTGCTTTACTCAGCCTTGTGGAAGGGCTCGGGTGTTGATGGATGAGCAGACTTCAGAAGAGTCTGAATTTGCTTTATTGCTCCTGTTCTTGGGTAGAAGCCAACCCAAAGCTCTGGGCATTCAAATGATGTCTGGTGAGCAACCTGCAAATCTTAACTACCATGGAGACTAAAGGTGATGGATATGACTCTAAAAGGTATTTAACCACCTACCTGCCCCTGGCAGAGCTGAGTTGTGGCAGGGCCAGGAACATGCAGCCTGCAGCACAGAGTCAGGCTAGGGATGTACATGGAGGGAAAGGACCCAGAGCCAGCACTGTGCATCCAGCAAAGCACAAAAGGGCTGGGACTGAAGGCTGAGCTAAGTGCTCATCGAATGCCTGAAGGATGCATTTTGGTCCATTAGTTCACCAAAATAAACAGAGAACCTATTATATACATATATATATGCGTGGAGTACAGATAGGAGGAAATCCAAACAATAAAAAAACAAACATTATTTTCAGCATTAAACCCCAAACCAGAAGCTACAACACTTAGCTCTGCTTCTACCATGCCAACCCTAACGTGTATGGCAGAGGAACAGGACCTCTGATGGTGACCATGTAAAATGGACCTGGTAAAATTCCAGACTTCTTTTTTTAACAGGAGACAAAAACACCAGCAAGAGCACAACTGCAGGTCTCAGAAGGATGAACATGCAATCTAAGCTATGCCATACAAAAAACACTTTTTCTCCCCAGCACCCCAAGTAAATGATTTTCAGAGGTATGAGGGCTGCTTTAGATCATCTGTGCATTAACCTCATATTAAATGAATAAATAAATGGCTCTTCCCCTCCATCTCTATCCCTCTTCTTTAGCTTAATAGACACCAGCATCACCCTCACCCACCCCAGGAGAGTGTGCTCAACTCATTATCTAGCCAGATTGATGGCTCCAAGACCTTATTATTAGGTAGGTTACTATGCTAAAAGTAGTTTCTATTTATTGGCCTCTGCCACGCTTATGAACTGCATATACTTCTTGGGTCATTTTATCCTCTCTGAATCCCCCAGTGAGCCATGCAAGAGAGACTTTCCCAACTCTCCCACCCTGTCTGCACCAGGGCAGAGCAGTTTGATTAACTCCCACCAACTGCAAGGTCATCCTGGGCTTTTTATCCACCTACTTGAGATTTGAGGTGGAAAAAATGTGGTAGGAGCTAAGGGCTGCAAGAGAAAACACTGGAGGAGAAGGAGATGGAGGAAATTCAGACAAAAGGTAAGAGGTGGCTGAACTCTCAGGGATTGTGTTTGGCTTTCAAAATGCTGGCAGCCTGCAATTCCCTTTAAACCAGGGAACAAAGGAATGCAGGATATCACTCGGCACCATTCAGACTGCTGAAGAGCAGATGGTCTCTGCTCCACTAAGTGGCTCGTGCTCATTGTTTCTTACCTCCTCTCTTGCCAAGTTGCATTCTCCTCCCCAGCATCTGTACCCACTGTTTGCTTTGTTTTTTCTTTAACCTCCTTCCCCAGACATCCCTTGGAGGCATCTCTTTTTCCAGCTGGTCCTTCTTGGAGAACCTCCTATAGTTTCCTCATCTTGTGCCCCATAGCAGGCAGAGCCTTCAGTGTGCTTATTTCTACTAAAAAATTGTCTTTTTTAGTTTGGTAGTGTGAGATTACCTCAGGAGCATCAGGAAAATGGCTGGCATTTGCCTGTCCACATGCAATTAGCTCTGCTTCTCTACAGGGGCTGACTGCTACCTCAGCTAAAAAATGATGGGAAATCTCATGGCATACTGCCCAGGGGATAGGATCACTTGAAAATATTATTTTTGTTACCTGTTGTCTCTAAAAGCCATTGTTACACTCTCTGACAGGACAGACTGAACCAAACCTCAGTACCCTTACCCCACAACATCCTTCCCTCTCCACAACTCCCATTCCCATGAAGGGAGGCAATGGCTGGAAGCAGAAGAATCCAACAAAGATGCAAAGCAGAACTTAAGGAAATCACACCAGCCACTGGGTCCTTCTACAGAGGTCCTGTTGGAGCCTGTCCCATCTCCTGCTCCGTGGAAGCTGGCTTACCAAACTCCTCTGCTCTGCTTGACTGCTTTATTTGCAAAGCATGTTGTTTTTGGAAGATTTCACTTCCCATGCATCGTGACTTCTGTCCATCTCTGCACTGGGTTGTCATCCAAAATACACAATAGCTTCAGAGCAATAGATATGACACCTTCCCACTGTGTGACATGTTGGAAAAACCATGATTTGAGCCCCAAAACCCAGTCTTAATGTTCAAAGGATGTACAAAGAGGTACTAGAGGTGTTTTAGACACCAGTTTTGCTTCTAATTCACACCATCTTTGCTTAGAACTGCTAGAAACCACACATGACTCCGTTTTCTGAACAGCTCTTAGTGAAGGGATATGAACCAGGGAAAACCACAGCCCTCTCCATCAAGAGGGAAGAAATGGAAACCCAGAAAGTCTGACAATTCTGCAAGAGTCAGGCAGGATGGCTTGGAGAAGCTGTGTCCCTCGAGCTTGCTGTTGTTTGTGGACAGAGCTCTGGGATTCATTTTTTGCCCTGGTGATTATTCCCAAGTGAGCATTCGTGCAAACACTGAAACCAAAGCCTCGAATTGTGTTTTTCCTGGACAAACCTCCCACATGACACACTCCCCTTCCCAGAGCCCTGATCAAAGTGAACAATGGGAACCCGGTCCTGCCTAAAAGAAATACATATTTCTGTGCAAATCTGATGTTTACAAACACAGAGAGGAGATTTTTCTCAGTTGTGCCCTGAAACTGCAACATGCTTGGGAGGGATGGTGGGTGAAAAGCTGGACATGACCCAGCAATATGTGCTCCCAGCCCAGAAGCCAATGTCCTGGGCTGCATCCCCAGCAGCATGGCCAGCAGGGCAGGGAGGGGATTGTGCCTCTGCTTTGCTCTGGGGAGACCTCACCTGCAGTGCTGGGGCCAGCTCTGGAGTCCTCAGCACAGGAGAGACATGGACCTGTTGGAGCAGGGCCAGAGGAGCTGTGAGGAGAGGCTGAGAGTGTTGGGGTTGTTCAGCCTGGAGAAGGCTCCAGGGAGACTTTTTTGGAGCCTTTCAGTACTTAAAGGGAGCTTATCAGAAAGATAACAACAGAGATTTTAGCAGATCCTGCTGTGACAGGACAAGAAGTGTAAAACTAAAAGAAGGAGCTGTAGTCTGGATCTAAGGATGACATTTGTTACACTGAGGGTGGTGAAACACTGTTCTAGGTTGCCCAGAGAGGTGGTGGATGCCCCATCCCTGGAACTATTCCAGGTTAGGTTGCTTGGGGCTCTGAGCAACTTGATCTAGTCCTTGCTGACTGCAGGGGTGGTTGGAGTAGATGACCTATAAAGGACCTTTTCAACCCAAACCATTCTGTAATTTTATGATCCCACAGGGGCTGGGGAAGGCAGCAGCCCCCTGGGGCAGCCCCAGCCTGGGGGCACTGCTAACACATGTCCTCACCTCCCCAGCTACACCACCTGCTCCTGCTGAGACTTGTCCACCAGCTGAACTTCACACACCCTCCAACCCTCCTCACACGAACCACGGTGCAGCACATGACAACTGGACAAGCCTCTGCAGGTCCCAGGCTCAGCATAAACCCATTAAAGCCAGGAGAAAATTTCCCTCAGCATTAGCAGGGCAGTGTACAAAGGATGTCCCAATTCTGAGTGAGGCAGTGGGAACCTTGATCCCTGCATGCCTGTGGGGAGGGGGAAAAGGGAAAACATCAAAACCCCAGAATTGACATTGTGCTGTTTGCTGGGTGCTAGCAGTGTGACACAGGTTTTGCTGCGTTGTCCCAGCTCATGTGTGTGATGAGGATGACCTGGAGCACTCGATGGCACCTGGGACACAGCAAGGGACATTGCCAGTGCTCTGAGAAACTTCAGAGAACAAAGGCCAGAAGTTCCTCACCAGTGGATCCTGGAAATCTAAACCCAACTGGGACAACCTGGAGTGTATCATTCTCCTCTTTCCATTGTATTTTTCCACCCTGATCCCTCTAATTTTCCCTGTGGTGCACCAGAAAAAAACTAACACCCTTTCCATGCCTGGTGAGGGTTGATGAATGGAAAAGGCTCTGAGTGGCAGGAGTGATGGCACTAAGAGCTCGGTGGGCAACACTCCCTGGCTCCCTCATCGCCATCATCCCACCGCATTCCCTTCCAGCTGCTGCCTGAGACGTGAAGCCTTTCCCTGGTCCTGAAAGGAGCTTCAGGATCCTGCTGGGAAGCATCTGCTTTGGGTGGCTGCCACTTGCCCCTGCACTCTGTCAGTGGATGATATCCAGCTGCCACCAAATCTGCTCCTGCACTGCACTGGGCGCACCAGGAACTGCACAGCAGGCAGGTAGGGGTGCAGGCAGGAATGCAGGTATGCAGACAGGATGCAGGCAGTTCAGGTGTGCAGACAGGATTCAGGCAGGATATAGGAAAGGTTGCAGGTGTGCAGGCAGGGTTGCAGGGGTGCAAGCAGGATTGCAGGTATAGACCTTGCTCCCTCGCAGCCACAGAATTTTGGGGACACAACAAGGAGAGCCACCACCGACCCAGGAACCTCCGCGCATCACCCCCGTACCGCAGGCGCGCACCACCGGGAAACGCCACATCTGCGGTGCTCTCGCTGTTGGCGCGCTATCTGCGCGCGACTTGCGCACTGCCCTCCTCCCCGCGCACCNGACAACTCCCGCTGCAGGAAGATCGCTGAGCGCTGGTGCAGCTTCGCAGCTTTGTTGCAAAACTAGCTTCCAGAGGAGAGGCAAAGGCAAAGAGTCTTTTGTGCTTCCCCTCCCCCACCAAAGCGCGGGGGACAATGTCTCAGGCCAGAGGNTCCGCGGCCTCCCTCTCTTCCCCCCGCGTAGTCCCCGCGCAGTGTGTGTGCCCCCTGCCGGCAGCCCGCTCCGCAGGACTCCATCCCCCAGCCAGCCCCGCGCCAGCTCCGCGCCTGCGCCCTGCTCCCCCAGCCCGAGCTCCANCATCCCCCTTCCCCGCCGCCGGTTCCTGCGCGCACGCTGCGGTGCGGAGCGGTGCGGTGCGGTGCGGGGGATGCAGCTGCAGGGTGAAGTTTGAGGCGTTCAGCAGCTCTGGCAGTTGCATTTCCTGTTTGGTGTGTGCCGCTCTGCAGCGCTCCCGCACTCACACACACACACACACTTACACACACACTGGCACTCCAGCTCTCACTCCTGCCTTGACGTTCCCGGAATTCTTCTGCGGGGAGCACTGAGTGCTTTTTATTTTTTTCCCTTTTCTTTTTTGTTTTTCCCCCTTTTTCTTTTTTTCCACAGATAAAGGGTGTGGAGGAGCAGATGCATTGGCTGCATGATGTGCATGCGGAGCGGGGTAGGGGTTGCATGCGGCTTCTTGCAGCTCGTTTTCACGTGCGGGATTTAAATCTTAGAAACTTTCAGGAGGGAGAAGTCCTTGCAGGAGATGAAAGGTGAAACTCGAGTGGAGTAGTTAGCAAGAATTAAATATATACCTATGTTTCCATGGGAAAGTATTGTTCTTGTGCCAGGACTGAGATCATTTTCCACCCATTTCTTTTACCCCCTCTCTCCCCCCTTTAATATTTGCTAACTTTTGGGCAGAGGCAGCAGGGTGGTTGGTCACGCTAGGCTGCATGCAAAAAAGCTACTTTATTTAGCATTTAGGAGCAGGGTTTAGCACTTGGGATGGAGCAGGAGGGGCGGGTCTAGGGCGGGGGGCGACAGGGAGGGCTATTTAGTTTGCTATTTTTTTCAGTTTATTTATTTAAATTGTTTTTTTTTTTTTCATGTTTGATCTTTGCTTTTTAACTTGATTATTCCGGAATGCCTCTGCCTTGTGTGTCCCGCAAGGGGGAGGGGGTAGGGTGGGAGAAGGTGGAGAATTCCACATTGCCAAAATGCTGTGGGAATGCGATAGTCGTGCAAGAGCAGGCTGAGGGTTTGGGGAGGAGTCGCTCAGGCCATTCATTGGGAAAATAGATGCGCAGATGTCAGCAACAGGCCACACAGATGCAGCTTTCGGAGCTTCTTTTAAATCGTTTGGATGTGATACTGCAGTTTGCCTCTCCTTGCATTTTGCAGCCCTTGCACATATTGGGGAGTAGGGGGGAGGAGGGTGAGAGACAGCGCATGGCCCGGTGGGAGAGCAGTTCCCAAACTGGGACTGGGGCTGCTTCTTGTTGTGGTGTTGGTTTTTGCTCCCCCACCCCTCCCACCCCAAAAAGCCATCTAAGCCATCTGTGAAGTCGGTGGCCTTCCACTATAAGCCTTGCAGGGAGGACATGGGAAGGAGGTGCTTTCACAGCTCTTGCCACACAGTTTTCCTTTGTAAGAAAAATGTAAAGTTGTTGTATAATTTATTCCTAATTTGGGTTTGCTGCAGTCATCTTTTCCAGCCAAGCAGAGAATGGTAAAAGTTTCCAACAGAAAGAGCCAAGGAAGTTTGATAATGCAAAATTGAACCAAGTGATACCCACAGCAATGCTGCTGCTTGCAGGAGGGGCCCTGTGAGACCCCCCCAGAGGCACAGGGCCAGGGCAGGGGAGCAGCTGCTTCCCAGGGATCCCTGGAAAGCTTTAGGGTGGGAAGGGCTGATGATGTGGAGCCAATGATGGGCAAGGGACCTAGTTGGTGGCCCTGCAGCCCACCCGTCCCGGGTGCTGCTTAACCCCCACACACTCCCCAGCACTAGCCTTGTGTGTCCTTCTGAGAACCAGGGGAATGGGAAAGTACAAGTAGCCAACCCCCAAAACATGATCTCAATGAATGGCATCATTCTTGTGTCCATTTTCCATCCATCTCATGCTCTGCAATACGAGTGTCTGAAGTTTGAATTCCTTACAGGGATAACTTTTCCAAGTTCAGCTGTTAGGGCTGAGGTTTTGCCCGGGAAGGGGTTTCAGCTCCAGAGTTTGCACCAGAGGTATCGTTCTTCAGGATGAATTAAGGGAGGCATAATCTGCATTTCAGGATCAGCTTTCATCTGTTGCACAGGAGGTTCCTCGTCAGCTTTCTAAAATACTGCACAGAGCTTCAGCCAGCTGCTGAGCTGCTGAGCCCTCTCCCTGCTTTGAATCAGTTCCAAAGTTGTTCTGAGAATTTGCCAGAGATTAATTTTTTTTTTAATGCTGCTTGTCAGGGGAACATGTAATCCCAAGTGTTATTCTGATAACACTTATTCCCTGCAAGGAATCTCCCCTAGTTAAGAGGGCACAACCATTGCTAGGACCCTACCTGTGCTACACAAAGAAGCAGAGGTGATTGTGTTCTGCACAACCATTGCTGGGGCTGTAGAAGAGAAAACTCTGGAGCCCAGAAACAACAGATTCATTCTGGCCTTTTCCATAGCAGACACCAGCAGATGCCTCCAGCATCATGCTTGCAGCACTCAGCTATGTTCACTGTGCCCTGATGGATTTAGTGGTCAACAAAATACAGATCATGTCAGAAAGACATCCCTGGGTGCAAACTCCTGCATTTCACCTCATGTTCATTGCTACCTTTATTCCCTCTTTTAAGTTGGATGGAGCAATCCACAGCAAATAAGATTTCCCCAAGCACAGCAGGTCCCTGCAGCTCATTTCTCACCTTTAGAGAGGTGTCTGCCCTGGACAAGTGGGGCTTGATGTTAATGGTCATTTAGAAGAAGCTGAATTGTGTTTCAAGTATGGTCCATTTGGCTGTCATGACTAATAGGATGTTATTCTGGAAAAGAAAAAAATGAGGAAGTCCATATTAATTACAAGCTAAACACAGTTTGAGGCTGTAAATCTGAACTCTGGTGACAGCAGATACGTTCAAGACTCTTCCAGATTCATGTAGCTGGGGAATGATTCACACAGGGTGCCCACAGCAGAAAAGCAACTTGCAAACATGCACGTTTCTCCACTGAAATAAGAAAAGGGAATGGGGAGCAGGTCCCATCAGAGCACTAAATCCTAAGTAGTACACTGAAAAGAGCTGCATTTGACTAAATACTGCTGTCTATTGATCTCAGCCCTAATTCTTAGACTTTGTTGTTTCAGTTACAGTTTTTTGTGCTGTAACTGGAAAGGGATACTGAGAACCAAGCCCCACGTGATGCTTGCTGAATGTGTACCCTATGGACTTTGACCAAAGGCCATGCACCTATTCCAAATACTGCATTTAATGTAAAATGCTCTTTATTTATTTCCCAGCTAGAAGGCTCAGTGGAACAGATGTAAATCCTAAATGGTAGCTTGCATTTCCCCCCCCCAAGTCCTAGGTAGGTGGCAGGTTTTGGCTGGTATAAAATTAACCTGTGAGCAGCGTGAGGCTCCCGTGGATTGTGCAATGTGCAGTTTGCCTTGTCAGCACCACCTCAGCTCCTCACCATGAACACACTCCCATGATATTGGCAAGGGCAGGCTTTGCAAGAGCATGGTCAGCCAGGTTGCAAGCCCAGCTCATTTCAGTTTGAGTGGCTGAGTTATTTTTAATGACTATTTTTTTTAAGGATACCTTGTTGAATTGCTGTTTCACCCTGTTGCATGCACTGCCTGCTCTGCTGTGCCACTTTGTGATGGAGGTGCCTGTGTACTTGCTTTGGGTTAAGAGAGGGCAGATGTTTGTCAAGAGGTTTAAAAGTCTCATGCAGTGCCACGCTGGAGGAATTAACCAGCATGAGAAGCAGGAAAACCAGCTATGGGGTAGAAAGATTTAGACTAGAAATGTCTGAGGTAAGCCAAATCTCTGCTCTACAGAAGCAAGAGGAGACCAGTATACCCAGTCAGGACTCCCTAGTTGCTGTGGTTTGTTCCCCATTCCCTCTGCATTGCACTTTGGATCCATTTGCTTGCAGTGCTGCTGGGCTATGCAGGGAAGGAGCTCTCATCCCCACCATCCCAGGCAGCAACACCAGGGCTGCAGAAACCAGAGGGCATTTCCAGGATGCCCTCTCTCCATGTCATGACATGGCACAACAGCCAGCAGCTCCCCAGTGCTAAGCAGGCTGCTGGGCAGGGACAGGAAGACACAAGCATTTAGAAGCTCAAACTATAGAAGTAATTACAGCAATAAAAGTGAGAAGTTGCAAGGAAGAAGGAGCAAAGAGCTGTTTTTTCCTTCCAGCTGAAAAAAGTTTAGGTTTCTCACTGCCACAGTAAGTGTTCTCATTTATTACTTTAGTCACCAAACAAATGGATCTTCCTTTGGGGTGAATTCCCTCCCATGACACATGCACAAAACTACTAAGGTGAAGCAGATGATACTCAATTAAAACCACAGGATTAATTTAGAGAGATGAGACAATTCACTCCTCCAAGATTATTGCCATTAATGGAACACAATTGCCTTCAAAGTCACATGGCAGATATGCAAATTCTGTGCTTTAGAATACACAAGCTGACTAAAAAGTTACTTCCCCCCCAAACTGTGTATGTGTTTGATGTCACTTGTCCATTTTCTCTTGCTGAAGAGAGCCATAACAACATCCATCCAAGCCTCTCAGAAAAGGCTTTACAACCAATACATCTGAAACGAGCTCTGATCCCTTTTTCTAAGTTGGAAAATGAAAAATACCATGGGAACTTTGATAGCACAGGATTGGGAACTCTGCAACTCCAAAGGCAGAGCTCTGCATCCCACAGGGAGCTAAAGCAGGGCATGTCTGGCTTAGGCTGGGCAGGTCACAGCTTCCCAGTGGCACAAGTAATGCTGAGTAAGGGAGAGAAATCAAAAGCAGAGCACATAGGGGTCCCTTGCTGTGCTCACTCCTGTTCTGGGGGATGCTCAGTGCATTGTACAAGTTGGCAGCATGGCCACCAGCAGCATCATTATATAAGGTGTTGAGTCAGTCTCTGGTGGCTGAATAAATTGCAGGACTGTTCTTTTAATTTAGACACAGAGCTGTAACAACAATAAAGTTTCATTACCTGTAGAGTTACTCAGCTGCTTTCCTTGGGGCCTGTCTGGGAATAGTTTGAGATTAGCATTATCAGCTAGAGCAGTGTTAGCAGGAAAGTAGGTCTAGGACCCTGAAGCTGTGATACTATGATCTGTGGTGGCAAAGTGGTGAAGGCCATTCAGTGCCATTTCCATATCTACTCATTGTGCAAAAAGTGCTTTGTTTTTTCTTTTGTCTTCCAAGCCCACAATATTCTACATGTTGACAAGTAGGAAAGGAAAAGTGTCTTTTGCTCAGTAAAAAGCAATTTGGAGAGGGGAAGTCTGAGACTCTCACTTGTAGGGCTTTTGCCTCAAAGCCAAAATTAAAGCTATCTTTCCTTTTAAGCTAGAAATTCCAAACATCCAGTTGATATTTCAGAGGGTTCATCCCACCATGAAAGTTTCTGGGGTGCTAAAGCACTTCTGAATCATCTTTGCTTTGGAAATGTTGCAAACAGATGCTGAACACCCTTCATGGAAGCTCTTAAGAAGCCAGTTGTGCATCTTGGTCTGCTGGTACTAGCAAAGCTATGGCTGAACATCACCCTGGATTTGCATCCCATAGTCAAGTAGGTACCAAGTTTGTATGGGGATGGTAAAAGCAGCATCTGACTACACCAGCAGAGTACTTTGGGGTAGGAGCTACTCAGGCTACTTTCCATCACCCAGTTGCTGTAGGAGCAATGGCCATGGCTTGATAGGCTGCTGGGAAAAGCTGAGTGCAGTGAAGCCCAAGGAGCATTGTGCAAACAGCCAGAGGGAGCAGCCTCTGCAGCTCAGATAGAGTTTCATGTTTGTAAGAATGATTGCAGAGAGAGAGAAAGCTTTTTTTCTCCCCCCACTCCATTTGAGCAGGAAAACTTCACTGAGCAAAGCTGATCCAGTTTCTTGCTGTTGCTGTTTTGTTAACCTATTTTGCTTGCGATTTTATAATCAAGGCTAGATTTTCCTAGCCTGCCCCCAAAGCAGATCCAGAATCATTAGAAGAACTGAAGTCCAAGCACAGCATCCACTTTTACTGCACTCAGATGAAACCAGGGAGGGGGAGAAAAAAAACAACAACCCAAAAACCAAACAGCAGAAGTTGCAGATGAGATGCCAAAGATAAAGCAGCAATAGAAAATAAGTGCAAGAGTCAGTCAACACTTGGCTGTGTCTGCAGTGAGAGGCCTTTAGTGAAGGCTGAATCAGCATAGACTTGGTAGCTGCTTTTGAAGGGGAGTCGTTTTCTAAACAAAAATATGTAATTGCACTTAGTGGAACAATGCTTATCAGCACCAAATGGCCTCAGAGCATCATCTGTCTCTACTTCTGTGGACATCCCAGGCAGTGTGCTTTTGTGCTCATTTTCATCCTGCAGTGGGGTCTGGTCCTGAAGTTCCTCAATCCTATGTTTTCAGTTGGGCTTATTTGATGCTTAAGCAACAAGTTAGATTATAAAAATTGCAGCTTCACTCCATGTTATCATTCTTCTTAAGAATGTTTACTGCTTCTCCAGTAGTTCAAGGTCAGATACAGAAAATGGCTCAAAGAAGTCTTTTGTTGTTCTGACAGCTCTAAAGTAATGGAAGTCTGCATCTGGCAGTGACAAACCTTCCCAGAGTGCCAGCATCAAAAAGGAAGGGAAAGAGAATGTTTTAAAGGCCAACTCAGCATTGATTACTGACTTGCTTTCCCTGGACTTGCTCCGTTCTATCTGCTCTCATCAGCTCTCAGCATCTGCCATGTCTGATGTGCAGGAGCCCCAGTGAGAGCCCGCTAGACTTGCATGCTCACGCAAGTACCTGCATGTAGGAGGTGAAACATGCACTTGGAAAACCAGGGTACACGAGATGAGAAGGTCCTTTTGGCACCAGCTCTGCATGGAGGGTTTGTGCACTGCCCTGGGCACCGGCTCTGTGTTCCAGGGCACTTCTCCAGTGCTGGCAACTGGCACCCATTTAGAGGCACACTTTCCAGCTTTGATTTCAACACAACCCTTTTTTCCTAGGGCTGCTTTAATTGCCTGCAATTAGGGTCTCCCATGCTGCAAAAGTATGAAGAAATAAAATCAAGTTTGGACTTTGTAAGGACTGGAATTGATTTCTTCTTTCAAGCAGCTGATGCTGTGGCCTTTTTAAAAAGGAAGTGTCAGCCTGTGATCAGAGCATTTCTGCCTGCTCCTGCCCAAGGATTAAAGCACAGATATGTGACGTTTATTGTCTTTTCATTTAAGGAGTGAAGCACCTGTAGGAGCTGAGAACAGCTGTCACTGTCTTCTAGTTAGATGAAGGAAAAGACAGAGACTTGACATGCTGTCATCAAAATGCCAAAACCCCTTTGGGCTAAACTACATCTTAAGTAGATTTGTTTAAGCACTGAGCCTCAACACTTAGGAGAAATGCCTCAGCAGACGTGCAAGCCACAGCACAGGGCTTTTGGCAGCCCTGGTGGATCCCTGAAGGTGCAATGGGTCACCTCAGCAGAAGTGCAAGCCACAGCACAGGGCTTTTGGCAGCCCTGGTGGATCCCTGAAGGTGCAATGGGTCACCTCAGCCCCACACAAGATAGCCAGGATCTGGCTAGTTGGGGACTCTGTGCTGGTAATAAGGTGCAGACAGACATCCGACCTTGATTTCCAAATGCCTTGCAGGTTTTGGAGCTAGCAAAAGGACAGGGAAGCTGCAACAGTTTTGATCCTAAGCTTGACCACCACTGAAGTTTTGGTCATGGAGATACAGGCTTAACCTGCAGTCCTTTCTTGTAGGTTTGCTTCACCAAATAGGAAGATGCTGATGGTTAATGCAGAAGCTCACTCCCAAGCAGACCTCAGTACTTAACCATACTAATTAAATGCTTTCAAAAACCACAAGATTGACCTTCACTGCATGCCCACGGATTTTTCTCTCATTTAACAAGCAGAGAGTTGACAGAATAGCCTATTAAAGAAGAAAGGCAATACGCTAGATACTGTTGTTTTTCAACCTGTTCTAAAGTGTTTTCTGCTTTCTAACTATGAGAGATGGAAACCATAATCCCCTAAGAACCTAACAGGAGAAATTAGGCTGGAGACATGGAGTGCTTGGCTCAAAAAAAAAAAAGGCAGAAAGTCTGATAAAATGTTGAACATACTTAAAACTGAAGTTTACTCAAGTTATCTGTGCAATAAGCCATGATGGCCACTTCATATACAGGTACTTCTGTAACCAGAACCATTCTGTGGCATAGTTGTCCTGGGGGAGATACCTTCTTGAAAAAAAATAAAAGCAATTAAGATAGACTTTGACTTCCTTACCTTTTTCCAAGGACACCAGTAATTTGCTTATTGCTAATAAAACTTGGAACATCTCTACAGAGAACTTGAATTCCTGCCAAGGAATCAGTTTTACAAATTAACTGAAAGACCAGATTGGTGCAGTGCATTGCATGAGAGGACATCACAAAGCACCTCCCCACAGAGCAGCATCTGAACTGGAGGGAGAGCCCAAAATAGTCCCTGGCAGCTGGAGAGGGTGACACAGAAGCTGCATTCAAAGATGATTAGTAGTAAGTTGCTTTCTGGAGACAAGAAAGACTGAATTCACAGCAGGCACCATTTTGACAGACAGAAGGACCTCAGGGCTTGCACCTCGCCATGTCTTTATGAGGTGACAGCACAGGAACGTGCCCTTGCTTATAGCCACCTGAGCTTGGCAGCAGAGCAGGCTTCCTAGTAGCATGACTTCAGTTTCATTCATGTCATTAGGCAGCTTCCTTTGTAGCTTAACGTGATTTTCTTTTCTTCCCCTCAAAAACATTTGGTACTTCCCCCACAAGAAATCAGCAGCTCTGTGTGTGATAAGAGGCTGGAACAGCTTCCTGCAATAGGAGAGCATTCCTCCTCTTGCTCTTCCTGCACAGACCTCAGAACAATGCCAGCACTTCCAGCATCAATAGCCTTTTACTATACCTTGTAGCACATGCATTTAGGGCCCATCCTGTGCAAGCATCTCTCTGCCCAGCACCTCCTGCAAAGCTTGCTTTAAAAAGGCATTGCTGCAGCTAAAGCCAAGAAGCAATCTGGGAGATAGAATCCGAGCCGATGCAGAGCAGCTGTAGCCAAGCAGGGCTTGCTTTTGGACAAGGAGGATCTGAAGGATTTTTTTTTTTCCTTCCTCTTAAAAGAGAAGCTAAATAGGATTTTCTGGTGGGTTTTTTTTTTCATGCTCTGATCTTCAAACTACTTGTGCACGTGCTAAACTTGGAACATAGGAGTCCTTTTGAAGGAGTCAGTGGGACTGAATGTGCTTGGGGTTGAGCACACACATAAGAATTTACAAGGCTGGGGTGTGTTTTGTCCTTGTTGCTAAGTAGGATGGACATTAGGGATCTGCACAGATGATATATTCTCCCCTGCTTTCTCTTGGTTTCTTTTTTTTTCCCATTTCTGCTTATCTGTTCTTGCACCATAGAACAGTCTTGTGTGTGTGAGTGTGTATGTATATAACTGAAACTACAGGCTTGACCTGCACACAGGGAGTTCTGTGGAGGCTTTGATGGAAAGGCTTATGAAAGGAGTTCTGTATTTACAGCTCCTCATTTAGAAGGCTGGGTGGAGAGATGTAACCTGATGGGGTTTGATCCATGTGGATACATGTGGCTATAAAACAGTCTGCCCAGTTTTGTAAGGGATGCTTTATTGGGAAAAAGGGGGGGAAAAAAAGGCCAGGACTGTCTGCTGCCACAGCACTGTGCCATAATGTATTTCTTCAGTGCATTTCCTAAATTGAAATAAGAAAGGCTATTATTCTTTACCTACTTCTTTATTATATGACATACAAGCAAGTGTATGCTCTTAGCAGGTGTCTGGAATGAGAGCTGGAAGTTCATGCTCTCTGACCTCTGGCTAAAAGCTGTTTCAACTTGGAAGAGCTTCCTTGGAATCTCTGAGCGCTGTATTGCATCCTGCAGATCTTCACATGCATAGCTTTGAGCTTCCTAATCCTTCTTGCACGTGCAAAGGTACGTTGCTGAAGTGGTTAAAGGAGCAAGACTTTATGTTTGTGGTGGGATGGACTTGCTGCTGCTGTAGCTCTGGTTCTCACCCATCTCTGCCACTGGCAGTTTCATGGAACAGCATGTTGTTGTTGACAGTGCAACTTGGGTGCAGTTACTCTCCTGGAACCTCTTGTTCTGCTCTGGTGTTGGGGTAGTGCTCCACGTTGCAGTGCTGGAGATCTGGGTGGGTACAAGGGCTCTGAGAGGGCATGGGTTTGGCTTTCCTGTGGTTGCCTGTGGCTTCTTGCTGTGAACAGGGTTGCTGTGTGTTTTTAGAGGAGGACATACACGTTTACTAGGAGGCATTGCCAGCAGAGGGAGCAGGACTTAGTTCCTCCCATCTATGCTGTCCACAGCAGTCACATACCATTTTTAATAACTTAGGTATAAAAATTAAATCACAAAAAGAACAGTGAAAGAGAGCTGTCTGATGGAGAAGCACCAAGGCAGATTGGCCAAAGTCTTGAATGCGTTGAAAAGTTAATCACAATATTTGGCTGAACCTTTACAAAAATTCCTTATGACAAAATGTTAAGAAAGGAAGCAGATCCTCTCCTTCCATGCCAGAGCTGTGGGTGCTGCAGTGTTCTTCTAACACAGGAAGACCTCCAGGCAAGATTGCCTTCAGCTTTCTAATCAGCTCATCTGTTTGGCCCCAGCCATGAGTGAAGGAGAGATGTGAGCAGCATATCGCTGGGGAGAAAATCAGGCGTTGATTTGAAATTCTTCTCAGTGTTATTTGAACCACAGAAGAGGAAAGTGCTCCTAAAATTATCTTCAGTTCAGCGCTTTGAGTTGAAACAAACAGTTGCCAGCTGCCAGACAGGACAGCACAACTTGAGGACTGAAGTAATTCAGTCTACTTGGGCACTATTTATGAAACCTTTTCCACCCAGAGGTGCTGTTTTCCCCTGAGGAGCACAGGGGATGCTGGACCATGTGGTTTAACATAGCCCTCTTGTTCATCAGGACCTTCTGCAGAGGTTTCTGCTAAAGAAATGCCTTGTGGCACATTCCTCTATTTCTGTGGGTATTCCCATTTGGCTGTAAAAGTTACTGATGCTCCGTAACTCGCAGAATGAGCGAATCAATGGGCAGTTTTCTCTCTGTGGCACATAAATTGTCCATTTTGTCCTAAGGTGGCTTTTCTCATGAGAAGAAAATGATAAATCCAGGTTTGTTATGCAGTGCATCAGCAGTAGAAGATGGCTGATAGTTTAAATGTCCAATGCTGGCAATGTGCTGAACAAATTCAATCTGTGCTTGCTGAAATGAGACTGCTGTGGCTGTCTGGAGAAATGAAAGCATACCTCACATTGTCCTGTGGTATTGATTAGATTTTGTTCTGTCTTGCTGCGAGGGTGATGACACCAAGATGGGTATGCCACAGAGAGAAGGTGTGATCCTGCTCAGCCAGCTAAAGCATCTGTGCACAGAAATGCTGTGTTAACGCATGGGGAGCAGTGCTTCAGAGCTGAAGGACAAATAACTGTGCGTGCTTTCTTAGAGACAGTGACACCTCAAAGGGGCAGTTTGCTGAGCTCTACAGGAGAGTCCTTCCTGGCCCATCACACCCTCCTGATGTAGCAGGGACCTGCTTTCCTGTGTTTAAGTCTTCTGATCCATTTTTGGCTGAACAGCTCCTGCCTGTGTAGCTTAGCCAGCAAATGCTATGGGGCAGCATGTTGGACATGGGGAAGCAATGCTGAGGAACCTGCAGCCTGCATGGCACCACTGCTCACAGAGGAACTTCTGTCAGTGTCTGTCTGCAGGTTGTCTCTTTTGGTGGATACAGCTGAGAAATGGAGTGAAGCCTGCAGCTGGGTACCCAGGGGATAGATATTTGCTGCAACTATTGCAAGGGCTAAGACAGCAGTCTTGCCTGGAGAAGAGAGACTGAGGGGAGACCTCATCGCGGTCTATAACCTCCTCACGAGGGGAAGCAGAGGGGCAGGAATTGATCTCTCTGTTGACCAGTGACAGGACCCAAGGGAATGGCTTGAAGCTGTGCCAGGAGAGGCTTAGGTTGGATATTAGAAAGAAGTTACTCACCTGAGGGTGGTGGAGCACTGGAACAGGCTCCCTAGGGAAGTAGTCAGAGTTTCAAACCTGATAGAATTTAAAAAGCATTTTGGACAACACTTCTAGGCACATGGTGTAATTTTTGGGGTTGTCCTGTAGACACACAGGAGTTGGACTTGATTATCTTTGATGATGATCCCTTCCCTGTGGGAAGCAGGTCAGAGCCCTGTGGCTGCATGTGATCACTCTCTGTGGTGTTTTGAAATGAAACCTTGGTGGATAAGGGGAAGTCAAAAACCAGCAAGCTGAGTTCCCAGGAGTGAATATCCACCTCCCAGGTGAACAAAACCCACAGCATCCCTACTCACACATTGACCAGATGAGCTTCAACTTCTCTTACATGGGGCTGCATTGCATGGGAGCACTCAGCAGCACAGAATAGCCAGCTTATCCCTTGGGAGACTCTTTAAGGTGCTGCCAGCGCAGTGAGGAGCAGAGCTCACCCCATCCTGCGTATGAGGGGCAGAGCCAGGGCAGGGAGAATGAAGCTTGACTGGAAGACTTGGGTTAAGTCCTGTATGCCATGATGCATGAATGTTTGGAAAGCACTTCACCTTCCTGCCTGCAGTGCTCTGCTTCTGCAGCTCACCTCCTTCTAGTAGTGCTGCTGGCAGGTGCTTTTTGGTGGGGAGAGAGTAGAAATGAAGGTAGCAGCAATGAAAGCATCTGCATCCTCCACATCCTCCTGTACAAAAGCACTTTTGTTCCTCGGGTGAATTCCAAGAGCTCCGGTTTTGGTTCCAGCAAACTCCCACTGCAAGCAGACGGCCGAGGGTTGGAAAACAAAGCAGCAACTACAAGAAAAGTCCCTTGTAAAATATCCCCAGGAGAGCTGGAGGCTCTTGACAAACAGCTTCCCCAGCTTGCTATTCCTGTGGATTTCCTAATTTGAGATAAGCAGCAAAGAAAACAGGCTCTGGGATGAGGAGGCAGCAGAGCCAGTGGACCTTGGCAGAGGGAAAATATGGGCTTGATTTATGGTCTGTTGGTGACAGGAGGGAATGACTGTCCCTGCTGCTCACCTCCCTGGAGCTCTGCTGCTGTGATTTCTCATGATAATGGAGGCAGGAGGAGAGGCCACCAGGCTCCCAATGGCTTCTGTTTCTCCATGGGATCTCCACCACTATTGCATCTTTCCCAGAGCAACAGGACAATGCAGCTGCCCTGATGCTGGAGGTGCAGGAATGCTATGAGGGGTGCAACCTGCTCCAGCAACCACGAGGAGCAGAAAACAAAGTTCTCTTTGGCCTCATGTGGACCCCAGTGTGATTTCCTTGAGCCATTGGCTGCTTTTGGCTCTCACAGCCTCACATTGGGCAGCCAGGAGTGATTTGGAGGATTTGAGGGTGTTTGAGATGATATCACACGAGGAAGGGGAGTGGAAATGGTTTTTGTCTGTGCCTGGTGAGGGAGACTTGGGTGCACCAGGCTCTGGTGCATCAAGTGCCTTTCCTTCTAAGTGATGTTGCCACCATTTGCACTGAGGTGCTGCTGTTGGGGAGGAGCTGTGGCCTTTCCCCCAGGCCACTAAAGTTGGAGCAGCTGGATGCACATGCCAGATGAGTTCAGCCAGAGTGCTGTTTACAGGATTTTTAATATTCAAGTCTCTTGTGCCCTATGCTGAAAGCCATAGGCAGGCAAAACTCCTGTGTCTGCTATCTCCCACTTCCATTAGCACCTAAAGTACAATGGATTTAGGACTGTTTTGCAGTACATCTGTTTTCTAAAGAAAAACTGGCTGATCTAAAGGCTGCCTTGGCAGGGCAGGATGTCAGGGGAGGACTCTGTCTTGCCTTGTCATGTCTGCAGATACCAACATGGTCCTGGCACCAGGTCACCAGGAACATGATGTGCCTGCAGTTCCCTTGCTGAAGTTGGAAGAGACATTATCTGGAAAAGCTGTTGTCATCTCCCCATTACCTCTGAACTGTTAGCATCAGTTTCTGTTGGCATGTGAGTGTGAAAATAGGCTCTGAAGGCCCCATATCCTCTGTCATGTTGGTGTCCTTGCAAGCAAACACTGGAGTGGAGTGCTGGGAACACATCAGGGCAGAACCAAGCTGGGAAATGATGTCCAAGCTCCTGGCCCAGGGCTGTGTTTTATCACCCCCTCCATCATCTTCATCTTCAAACTAGTGGTGGTTATTGGTGTCCCACAAAACCTGCTGGAAGGTTGCTCCAGCACATGATTACCTCAGTACTCGCTGCATGTTCCTGTGGACTAGAACTGCAGTGAGGGTGGGGCCAAGGGATTACAGAAGGGTACAGAGTTGTCTAAGAGCTCCTTACTCCCTTCCCAGAGTCCCTGCAGCACTGCAGGCTTAGCACTGGATCTAATGTCTAATCTCTGTCAAAGTGTCTCTTCCACTTCACGCTAAGAAGGTCTTCACTCTTCTAAAATTTGGAGATACACTCTTACCAGAGTGACAAACACACTCTGATGACAAAAATGTGCAGGTAGATGAGAAGAAATAGCATCCCTCTGGTTTCAATATTGACACGAATAAAGAGAGCAGCCTGCTGCCCCTTTGCTTTGCGTTAAGAGGAGAATGGGCATAGTAAGGGAGATTAGCCTGAATCAGGAAATTACCTCCAAAATCGAATTACTGAAATGCAGAGCTTATTGAAAGGCAGGCAAATAGGTTCTGATATTTGCACAGTTTGGTGACATTTCTGTATGTTTCTGCACTGTGGGATCCAGAGATTAGTCTGCTGGAGTCCTCACTGCACAGCTTTGTGCTTTGCCTTCTTTCAGTGGTTTGTTCTTGTGCTGTTGAGAGCTTCCCCGCCAAAGTGTCTCCTGCCGGAGGCCAATTCTGAGGCAGGCACCAAGGACTGACCTTGTGATTTTACCTTGCAGTGAAGCTGAAGATCTTTGTCTGCACTGTGTTTGTGCCTCAGCAGAGCTGACCTACGTCAGCTGCCAGGAGCTGCCTGTGCTCTCGCTGCAGAGACAGGCCCTGAGATGCACATAACCCTGGGGTGATCCAAGCAGAGGTTGCACAACCTCTGCCCCATGGTTCACGCAGTGCACCTCTGTCACTCCTTGCAAAAGCTCTGCTATTTTGGTTTGGGGCCTCTCCTGTACTGAGGTTATTACAGGTTGCAGGGCTGAGTCAGAGGAGTGAGCTGAAAACCCTGGGGCAGCTGCCAGGCCAGCTGGGTGCTGGAGCATGGTCACCATTGGAGCAGGACAGCAAGTTACATTTTCAGCATTGGAGTGTAGGTGCTAACAATATCTGCAAGTAGTTTGGGATCAGCTGGTACATTGGCACTTGGGCAGCTGTGCCCAGGCCGTGGCATGCTGTGCTCTTCTTATCTTCAGGAGTTTTGGGAATTAAAATGGAAAGTGGATGCAGCATCGTAGAATCGTTTGGGTTGGAAAGGACCTTAAAGGTCACCTAGTTCCAATCCCTGTGTCGTGGGCAGGGATGCCACCCACTAGACCTGGTTGCCCAGGGCCTATCCAACCTGGCCTTGAACACTTCCAGGGATGAGCATCTCTGCTCATGTGTTGTGCCAGCAGTTCAAGGTTTCCAGATGTTGGTTTTCCAGATGGAGATGAAGGGATTTTCTGTCTCTGTATTTTCATTGCTCAGACTGAATTTGAGAAAAGGAAGTATCCCTCTCTGGGCTGTGGCACTGAGGTCATCTTGTCTTTGCCAAAGCAAATTTGGTTGTGCTTGGGGCGATGTGTTGGCTGGTTCAGTTTCTGGGAGGTGTCTTCAGGAGCAGCACCAAAATCAGGGGTAAGAAGGCCCAGAGCTGAGAGACATCTCAGCCCTGTGACCGTGGCAGGCTCAGCTCCCTCCTCCTGAGCAGCCCTGAAATGAGTTGTTAAGGAAACAGATTTCAAGTTTGCTGTTTCCAAGGAGTTATCACAAACAGCCATGAGGGAAGAGACAGATAAAGGACATGCAGGAAACCTCCCTGTCCAGCATAGACATGTACCATGTTCCTCGTTGGAGCATCTCTGCCTCCAGTTGACCCAGTTGCTCATAGCAGTGAGGGAAGAGCAGCCAGTGGCCCTTGGCCACTTCTACCTATTGACTAGACTAAGGCGAGAGCAGCTGAATTATATTTCAAGGAGGCAAATCAAGCATAATATCTACTTCATCTCTTCCCTTGGCCTTTGGTTGAAACTTCAGCAGGTTTGAAGAATCTCTTGCACATTGAATTTTTCTCTGTAGCTTAATGAGGATCTGGAAAATGGATTTTCAGACCCACTTCCACATCACTGGTGCTTATATGAACACCTAGATTTTGGCTTTCTCCAGAAACTAGGGCTTGGCTAAAGCTCTGCATTTGCAAACTGAATGGTGAGTGCAGCTCAGCACTGAGCTTTGCACAATGTGGTTTTATGCAACTTTGCCAAAGGGTTATCAAGACACACAACCCAACCATGGAGGCAGAAGTGATGAAAGAACTTCCTTGCACGTCCCCAGCCCAGCCACCAAACCACTGTCACCAACACCAACCTCCCTGTCACCTGCAGATCTGTCCCAAAGACATTTACATCCCAAAATGATCTGACTCTGTACTTCAAGTGCCTGTATGGCAAAATTCAAAGGCTTCACACAGATGAAGCCCCTGGGAGGAAGGCAGTGGTGATGCAGGAGCCACTGTGTTCATGGCTGTGGAGATGCCATAGCAACCCAGCAGAGAGCAAATGGGGCTGCCTCTGAGAAGTGGCCACCTGAGAAGATAGATTTGTACTGCTGAAACCAGGAGAAGTGACTAGTTGATGAATTTACACCCTCTTCTGTTTGTTCTCTTTGACAGAGGACTTAATTTCCATTTCAGCTGGAATGGAGCCAGCTGGTGAAAACA
This sequence comes from Bucco capensis, assembly GCA_013396975.1. Taxonomy (NCBI): domain Eukaryota; kingdom Metazoa; phylum Chordata; class Aves; order Piciformes; family Bucconidae; genus Bucco; species Bucco capensis. The sequence continues at coordinate 62,801 of VWZO01004393.1, read as the reverse complement.
AGTCCAGGTACAGCTCCAGCAGAAGCTGGAGCTACACCCTCAGAAGCCTCCTCATTTAAGATATACATTGTTATCTATGTATATTTTAATTTTTAAGTGGAGTGATTTGGCAGAGAATCTGAGGTGTCTTTGCTGAGTGGCTGTTGTTTAGTCTAGAGGTGGTGAGTGTTTGACTGTTGGGATGCCAGGAAGACACCCGCGGGAATGCTTCCTGCTCCTCTTATGCTTGGCTGGGGCATCCCCACTGGAGGGATTCCTTGCTGGAGAGACCTGGGCAGAATTAAGGGCTTTTCACTCTGAGAAATGTCAAGCAGTGATGAGCTATTGCTGGGGCAGATAACTGAAGACCAAAAGAGGTAGTCAAGTCCATCACCAGCTCTTGGATGGGTTTGTATCAGCTTCAACCATTATGTGTGCCTTAATCTTTAATAATTGGCAAGCATGAATAATAAACCTGTGAGATGATCTTTAATACTTGTTAAAAATGTTCTTTTCCCACTTTTTGGCCATTATGTGAAAAAAATGATATTAAATATGAGGATGTTACATCTTCTACAGCAGCAGTTGCTCCAGGTGACCTTGCTTTGCCCTGGGTGCCATGAGCAGCTTTGAGATATCTCAGTGTCTATGTGGCTGTGTCCAGGTGTATTAATGGGCAAATTCTCAGAGGTTTGGGTATTTCCACCTGGCCTGCAAGGCTTGAAGCTCTCTTTGACAGCACTGAACCTACCATTGCTTGCTGAAATATGGGCTGGAATTGAGCTATGTGTGAGAGATGCCCTTTGCAGTTGAAGACCAAGTCTTTGCATGAAGAGCTATCTCCTGCTGGGCATTTCCAGGGCATCTGGGACAAAAGAAAAGTTAGTCTTAATTTTGTGATTTTGCAAGAACCATCTCAGTTTGAGCTTTTGCACCTCAGCTGTGGCCACAAGTCCTTTCCTAGTGCATAGTGGGTTTTAGTGGCACTGCTGTATCAGGTGAGGTGTTGGTTGTGCAGCAGTGTGGTACAGGACTATCTTGCAGAGCCCGTGAGATGCCAGTTCACTCTTCTTCCATGGAAAGGTACCAAGCATTGCCATTTTGCCCTCATGTGAGGGTTTTGTTTACACAGTTGGGTACAGCTGATAGGGAAAAGCAGATCATTTGACTTTCAAAGCCTTTCAAGAAATCAGACAAAAAAAATCCTTAGGAAAGGCAGGAATTGTAAATGAGCCTCTTTTATCTCAAAAAAAAAAAAGGCAGGAGAAAGAGGCATTTCCCAACTGTGAAATTTTACCAGCAAATGATATGCTAAAGAGTGTTATTTGAAAGAAAGTGTTGCTAGATGGCTATTGAACGCAGCTTTAATAATAAATTGTGGTGAAGACAGATCTGGTTAATATCCTTTGAAGGAAACAGGAGCTTTTTGAGGCAAGGAACCATTTACTTTGGATTATATCATCAGAAGTTTTTGTCTGCAGTGAAAAGTCTGGAGGCTGGGGAATGGGATTTTCCTTCAGAAGTAGAAGTTTATTTTCTATTACAGTGTATGTGGGTAGTGAATTCCTCTGTCTTGCCTTTCTTTGCTGTTCTCTGGTATGCTTCCTACCCTTCTGCTGTGCAACTTTGAAGTTTCCTCTTTCAGTATTGATATTTAACACTGCCCTAATGGAAAGGGGCTAGTGACATTAATCTCTCGGTACGCTCTGTCAGTGCTGGTGGGAAGAGGTTAACAAGCCCATTGGAACTTGTACTTTTCTCCCCTCCCTCAGGAATTGGCTTTAAGACCTTCACAGGGAAGTATTTAATGTGTTTTCATGAAGTCAGGTTTTGGTTTTTTCCTATTATAATTTTGCTTTCAAGACCTCAGCAGTGACTTTCTTGGGCTGGTGCAGAAGGCACGTGGGGTGGGGAGCTGGGCACAGAAGGTTGCAGTGATGTTGCTGCTAACTGCTGTCCAGTTTGCATTGCTGCTGTCCTGATCAGTGCACTTGCCAAGAAGACACTGAGTTTTTTTAAAGGAGGCAACTCCTCTAGCATCAGTCAGTAGAGTATTTACTATGGGTATGCTAAAAGAAAGTAGATTTAAGCTAGTGTTTAATATTACAGATACTCTAGATGTTTTGCTGAATCAAAAGTCAGTTCTGGAGATGTCTCTCAACATTGCTCCAAAACAGTCTGGTTTTTTTTTCCCCCCTCAATTATTCTTCAAACCCTGGCTTTTGAGTTAAGTGCTTGTGGAAGTCTCTGTGTGGAAAATTGCAGGGAGAGCTCTCAAATGAATTTCAGCTTGAAGACTTGGAGACCAGAAAGCCACCAGAGGTTGTTTACGTGGAAAACTCAATGACTTTTTGGATGCTGGTGTGTTGATGTCTGATCCCTTCTATTGATCAACCAGGATGGTGAACCTTTTGCAGAAGGAGCCACATTCAGGCTTCATGCTTTGTATGATGGCTTGTTGGGGCTTTCCTTCTTGCAGAACCCAGGGAGTTACAGTGAAGCCCCCACACTGATGCTCAGGCCCCAACTGGTTTGTGCATCAGAGTAGAGCCTTGTGGTGTTGTTTTGGTGCTTGGTGCCTGCCATGGGTTGCTTTTTTGCTTCAGTTTGCTGCTGAGTTGGGGACATCTTCATTTAGTCACTTGTTTGTATCAGATTTACAATCTCCCAGAGATCAGTTTCTGGGCTGGAATTGGCCAGTGGATTTACACTTGCCACAAGGGACTCAGACTGTCAAATGCACACGTGCAGTGATTCTCTTCAGGAAACAAAGCTTACAATAATAATGGTTCATAAAAACCTCTATGGAAAATACTGGTTTTCTGGTGGGTGGAGCAGGTAACATCCAATTGTATGTGTTTTTAAGCTGCCTGCACATTTTGAGCCCCTGTACAGTTGACTTTCTCTTCAAACTGGGATTTTTAATCCAGCATCGTCTTTCAAAGCTCATGTCTGCTCTGGTAAACTAAGGGATGTTATTTTGACACTGAGATACTTGCTTGGCACTTGTTCCTGTAGAGAACTGATCTTGGGACTTCCAATTTCTTTTTTCTTGGGGAAAAAAAAAAAAAAAGCCCTCAAAGTGTCAGCATTTGCCTTTGGGGAGAAACTCTGTCAAGCGTGTCAGACCTGGCCCCTTGTTCTTTGGAGCAGCTGCAGAACCTCAGCTGAGCAGCCTGCACCATGCAGCTGGGAGCCAGGGAGCTGGGCCATAGGGCACCTCAGTTCCTTCACCCCACTGCAGCCTGCAGGGGTGCAGCATGGCTCTGCAGAGGGGTTCTGACCACTGCTGCGTGCTTCTGGTTTTAAGGCAGTGTCATGTTCAGGATTGCTAATGCTTCCTGTGAGACACTTAGCTGCTGGCCCCAGAAGATTTGGAGAGACAAGCGTTTTGCATGTTGTAACAAAAGGAGCTCAGAAACTCTGCCTGATCCGGTTGAGAGGCATGAAATTGCCTGATGGCAGCCTAAGCCTTTCATTAAATAACCACAGGGTGAGCCGTGGTGCAGGGGGAACTGCTTTCTCCCTCACAGGATCACAGACTCACAGAATGGTTAAGGTTGGAAGGGACCACTAGAGGTCAACTAGTCCAACCTCCCTGCTCTTACCCTAGAGCACATTACTTAGGGTTGTGTCCAGACAGTTTTCAAATCTCTCCAGAGAAGGAGACTCTACAACAACCTCTCTGGGCAGCCTGTTCCTGTGCTCTGCTACCTTCACACAAAAGAAGTTCTTCCTTCTGTTTAGGTGGAACTTCGGTGTTCCAATTTGTGCTTATTGCCTCATGTCCTATTGCTTGACACCACTTAGAAGAGCCTGGCTCCATCCTCTTGACACCCTCCCTTCAGATACTTATATACAGATAAGGTCTCCTCTCAGCCTCCTCTTCTCCAGGCTAACCAAGCTCAGCTCCCTCAGCCTTTCCTCAGAAGGGAGATGCTCCAGCTCCTACTCATCTTTGTAGCTCTCTGTTGGACTTGCTCCAGGAGCTCCATGTCTCTTGTAGTGAGGAGCTCAGAACTGAACACAGCTCTCCAGGTGGAGCCTGCCCAAGGCTGAGTAGAAGGGCAGGAGAACCTCCTTTGACCTGCTGGCAATGCTTTTGCCAATGTAGCCCAGTATCCCATTGCTCTTTTTGGGCACAATGGCATATTGCTGGCCCATGGACAGATTATTGTCCGCCAGAACCCATAGGTCCTTCGCTCTACACCATGAGCTAATCCTGCAGGAGCTGTTGGTGCCACAGGTGTGAGTCCCAGCCCTGGCAAATCCCATTTGCAATCCCTTCTCCTGGGGCTGTCGTGAAACCTGTGCTTTATTCTTCCTGCTGCTGTTGCTTTTTTCTTTCTTGGGAGGAAAAGCTCAAAGAACATTAAACTGTGTCTGTCTTGGCAACTCCAATAGGTGAACAGCTTGTGCTTCAAAAAAATGGCAAAGTTTCAAAATATTGTATTCTGTGAAGAAGAGACAAGGAAAATAAACTCCCTAAAGTGCAGATTTTATTTCATCAGAAGGCGGAAGGCTTTTACTATTCATTTGGGTTTGGCATTTTGCTACCAAGTTCTTCTGCTGACCCCACTTGTGAACCATGATAAGATTAAACACTGTACAGCCTCTTCTGGTTCGTGTTCAAATTGGGTTAATTTTCAGTAGGTTCATTTTCACTTTCCCAGAACTTCACAGGTACACTGAGGTTCAGGTACAGCACATGGGATTGTACAAGCAAATCCATGAGGAAAAGAAGAAAGAACAGGGCAAATCTTTGCTTGCTTCTCTTTGGAGTTTGGTTGTTGTGTGAATGTCATTGCAGCAGTGTGGATGGATGGTCAATGTATGCCAAGAGATGGCTGGTGAGTGTTAATGGCAAGAGTTCAGCTCTAGAGCTAAAGAGGCAGTTCCTGCCTCTGTGGGCAAGTTGGTGAATTTCTGTGTCTTGATTTCCACTTGCAAAACAAGGATGAAGTTATTGCTTTTCTTGTGCCTGTGGTTGTCTTGTTTGCTTGAACTGCAAGAGGATGCAGGCAGGTTTTTTTGGAGGCAGAGAGGTCACTGGGATGGCAGACTTAGAAATTGCTGGAGAAATAGTGTTTTTGTTTGCCTGCACTGCAAGACCTGTGTTTTTGAGATTCCTTTTTTAGCTAAAGCATGAGAACATCAAGAACACCATTACCCATTTAGCATCCTGTTGGATTCAATGTGCACTTGGCTCAGCTTGGGCAAGAAATGGTATCTAGAGCATCTTGCAAGACAGACTTTGCTTCTAAGTTGTGCCTTCTAGAGATCTTTGTAGTACAACTAAGAAAACTAGAAGGAAAAGGGTCAAAGAACAGCTCTGCTAACTGTAGAAATCCCTCCACTTGTGTTTACCATGATCTTTACTTCCTTACAGACCAGCTTTTACCTCTTGGGAAAACAGAGAGCTATTCTTCATGCTTCTGAGTGACCCTGCTTCTTCTATTTTGCCTTTTCTGTGCTAGACTGGAAGCACCTTGGAGCAAAGAATTGTTTATGTTGGGTTTTTTTTTCCCCTTTCTGTAAATTTACAACTCTGTGGATTTCTAATAACAATAGTGAGTGTGCATGGTGGTTTCCAATAAATGCTTTTCCCACGAGGTGTCAGCTGTGTTGTCACAGCCTGTCCCACCTTGGAATGACTCTTTGCCAAAAGAAGCAAGCATGATGATTTTTGGAGCAGAGAAGGAAAAAAAAAAAAGATTAAAAAAAAATTGGCAATCTGAATTGACTAATTGCTTCAAAAAGGTAATTTTTCAGTTCTGAGTGCCTGCACTTTGATTTAGCACCCCTCTGGCACTGGGATGCACAGACAGCTGTTGACATGAGTTTGTGTCAAGGGGTAAGACAAACTCAGACATGTATAGGTAAAGTTTGAAAGAGAGTGTTGGAATAGAGAGTAAAACTCATGTTTAAAAGAAAGGCAGTACTTGATAGAAATTGTTAGCTTAGAAATGTTTAATGCCTGCATTAGCTGCTGGTGTCATTTTGGGGGACCAGGGATTTCATTACAGAACCCAACAGCCAGATGTTTTCCTTGGGGTTTTGGTGACATGACTTATGTTTTCAGGTTATTTTATCCATGAATTCCAAACCTGGTGCTGAAATGTGGCTGTATATGTTTAGTCATAGAAAGGTTCTTGTATTTCTCTAGTCTGCCTGGCTCTCATGTCTGCTGGCTTGGACCCCTTTGACAGGAGAGCCTGCATTTGAACTGCTTCAGAGCTTGAGCTTCATCCAGCTCAGAAAAGCTTGGCTGGTCAGTGTGAACAGAAACAAATGGCTTTGAAGCCTACAAATTTATATCTGCTTTATTTTTGCTGGGTTTGCAGAACTTTTATGACCAAGAGGTGAAACATCCATTTCAACAGTCAGAACCTGGTTCTGGACTTTCAGATTCAATTTGAAAAAAGATTTTTTTAATCCTGTCAGGTTCAGAGTTATGTATCTGGAATGGTTTAAAATCTAAAAAAACATTTGAAGGGATCCTCTGTGGGTAGGGCTGAGGAAGGAGAAATACCTTTCCCTTTGCATTTTCACATGGGCTGCCTTTGCCAGAGCTCTTGCCTGTTTTCTGTACCAAGTTGGCAGCCAGACCTTGCAGGTCTAAGTGAAACATTACTGAACAAAGCACTTTATGTTTTGAACTCTGTGCCCTGAGTCTACACCACTAGCCTGTCTGGGCATTTATGTTAAATAAGGTCAACAAATATAGACAGGCTGTGTTTTGCAAATGAAAAACAAAACAACAACAACAAAAAGCACCGTTCTTTAATTCTGCCTCTTTCTTGTTTCACAGGCAAGAAGAGAAACCCTGGGCTGAAAATTCCTAAAGAAGCATTTGAGCAACCACAGACAAGCTCCACGTAAGTCTGCAAACACTAAGGCAGAATAGAAAGGAAACCATGAAGCCCAGCTGCCTTCCAGCCTTTGCTAGTGCCTGTGTTGCCATGGCCAGGGGCTGGTGGCTGGTCCTGGCCAGCACCTGGGGCTCATGCTTTGTTGCTCTGGGGTAACTGGGACACTTCCCGAGGAGCAGGAGCCTGGGTTAATTTTGGCACCATTAGGGAGGATAATAATTTATCAGCCCTTGTATTTTTCTTGTAGCCCCAGGTACAACCAGGAGGTCTCAGCCCATCACCATCACCCTCTCCTCATCATTGCCTGTGGTACATGACTCGTGCTGCTTCATGATGTGCCTAGGAAAATAAACAACAGCATGGGCATCAATTTTAACCATTGTGGCACTTCAGCCACCCAGTTTGAATAACAGGCATTTCTTCAAGGCATAAAAATATATCCCCTTTTCCCTCTTGCAAAAGAAAACCTGGTGTTTTTAAGGCAATTTGTGCAACTCCAGCCTGCTTGGCTTTCTTTGCTTCCTTGAGCATTGACTTTTATTAGCCTATTAACCTGTGCTGTATGACTTAGGTAATCATTTTCAGTGGTTTTTAAACCTTTATGCCTGTTTAATCCATTTTTCATACAGGCTGGCAGAGATTTGGTGCTTGCCACCTGCTTTGCCTTTCACAGTCAATCTCTCTGGGTTCCTGCATGGGCAAGTTGGATGTGAGAAATGCCAACTCTAGCAACTTTCTTCCTGACCCCTTTTTGGGGTGATTTTGTGGATCTTGGCTGCATCTGTTGGTCCTGCAAAGCTAGGAGATTGGTTAGACTGCTCAAGGCTGTGAGGGCTGCTGGCCTGAAGGTGTGAGGGAACAGCCTGGGCAACCATGGGGTTGTATTTACTCACTGAGGGAAAACTGATCTTTGTAAGGAGTATTTCACATCTTTTCCCTTTTACTCCTGCAGGCCACCCAGAGATCTAGACTCCAAAGCCTGCATCTCTATTGGTGAGGAGGTAAGAGTAGGAGTTATGGTGAAGAGAAGACCTCTTGGGACAGGTGACCATCCTGGGCTGGCTGCTGTGGTGCTGGCTCCCCTTCATGTTTTCTACCCTGGATATTCCTTCCATGCCTCAATAAGGTGCAGCTAATCCCCTAGAAATAATGATTTTAAACCAAGGGGATTGCTGACAGCAGATTTTACACTCCTTTTTGATTTAAAGCCTTCATCCAAGGTATTTTCCTTTGCTAATATTGAAGGCCTTCTCACCAGGAGTATAACTCAGGGTAGATCTTCCTGTCCTGGAAGCAAATCCTTCTGACAGTATGGAAACCAGTCCACCTGATGTTAAAAAAAAAATAGCAGGGAAAAAACACAACTAAAGACAGCTATTTTGATAGGAGAAAATGGCACAGCAGCTCTCATAAAAACCCTTTAAAGCTGGGCAGTGAATTTATTAGGTGCAGAAGATAGGTCTCAGTGGCAGTGAGTTAGTTTATGAAGTGAAGTACTAATCCAATAGTGGTTTATAATGTTTATCTTTGGATACTTTTTTTTTTTCATTTTCTATTTTCTGTTTTCCCTGGCATGGAGCAGAGAGGCTGGAAGGTGGAAGGAGTGTGAGATGCCTCTGGAGCAAAACGATGCAGCATCAAGGCAGAGAAAATGCCTGCTCCAAGAAAATGATTGCTCCCCTGCAGTCCTTGGGATGAGGAAAAGCTCAAGCCCTCCAAAAAGGCTCCATGCACAGAGGCAGAGAGCCTGTGTTGGATGGGGCAAAGAGAAACACACGTGTAGCAGCCAGAACTCAGTCTTTTTTATGGATGCAGATATGTGGCTCTCTCAGAGGGGCTGACATGCCATGACTTCTGTTTCCTGTAGATCTGTTCCCTATTTGTCCAGCCAAGTTCCTGCCTCTTCTACCAGCCTCTCAGCCCTAGGGAAAGCCACTTTCCCTTCTCTCCCTTTAAACTTTGGTGCTAAATTTAAGTGTGGCCTTGAGAGAGTCCAAGTGCTTCTTGGGAGAGGGTCCTGTGAAACAGTAGGAGCAGTGTCAGGCACTCAGGGAGGCTTAAATCTCTGGCCTCACACAAAAACCTTAGTCAAGGCACCTTTTGCAGGCAATGTAGCTGCGAGCACACAGTACCACAGTGTATGAGCCCTGCAGGCCCTAACTTCCCCAGCCAGCACTTTGCAAGCTGCAGGGTGGTTGTTTTTTTGTTGTGTTTTGTTTTTTTTTTTCCTGCTGGGCTGGCAAAAAGTGGTGTGGGATTATGGACTGTGAATCAGTTCGTTATAACTGGCTTCTTTCTGGAGGATGATTGACTGCTGGGGTTGAGCATTCAGCAAACAGAATGGCTGGTTGGAGGAGCAAAGGTGTATTTTAAACATCCAAAAATAATAATAAACAAAAAAAAGATAGAGCTGCTGCACAATATTGCAGCAGAAAGGAGAAGGGGAGGTTAGAATGCAGGGCTTCAAACAAAGGAATCCTTTCCGTAATGCCAGGAGAAAGAGATCTCAAATGCTAGGCAAAATAAATCCTCCGTGGTTTAAATACCAGCACACTCAGCTGGTATTTGGCCCATCTACAGATCTGGAGAAATAAGTTTTTACAGGCCTTAAAAAGCCAGAGATATTTCCATGTTTGTTTGTGGGAGGAGGAAGATGGAAGGAAAAAAAACATAATGAAAGACTGAAGGTGATTCCTAGGGGAGAAGCTGCTGTGGTGTTTTCCAGCCCAGCCCTTAGGGAACTGTACAATCATTAAGGTTGGAAAAGACCTCTAAAATCATCAAGTCCCAACCATTGACTCAACACAACCATGACATGAAACCATGTCATCTGCACATCTTTTGAACAGCTCCAGGGATGGTGACTCCACCACTGTCCTGTTCCAGTTCCTAACCACTCTTTCAGTGAAGAAATTTTTCCATACATCCAACCTGAACCTCCCCTGGTGCAACTTGAGACCATTTCCTCTTGGAAGTGCTGGCAGCTAATGGTGGCTGGAAGGGACACTCAGGTGTGGGTGGCTGGGGGGAAAAGCATCCCACTGAAGGAATGGTCCTTCCTGCACCTGCCCTGCTCAAGGATGCTCATGGATACAGGCTCCCTGCTCCTGCCATTATGAGATACATCCTCTTCAGAACTCTGCTAATTCCTACACAGTAGTTAATCTTCCTGACAGCCCCTGAGCACTGTGATTTTGTTTTTAGCCTCATGAGCATGGATAGGGAGGGGGAATGCACAGTAGTGAATTTTTGTGCCAAGCAGGGATATATTTTACCATAGATTCACAGAATGGTTTGGAAGGGACCTTCAAAGGTCTTCTAGTCCAGCACCGCTGTATTGAGCAGGAACATCTTCACCTAGATGAAGTTGCTCAGTTTTAGGGGTGTTTCACTTCTTGCCCAGCAGCCACCTTTGCCCTGATGGTTTTTTCTCCTGCAGAACTTTGAGGTGAAGGCAGATGACCTGGAGCCCATCTCGGAGCTGGGCCGAGGTGCGTACGGGGTGGTGGAGAAGATGCGGCACATGCCCAGCGGGCAGATCATGGCAGTGAAGGTAGAGTGAGCCTCCTGAGGTGCTTTCTGTCTGTATCCTTGTGTGTGGACACCCTCTGTGCTCTCATCTGTGCATGTTCCTCATCTCACTTCTTCTGACACATGCCTTTACAGAGATTTTCTCTGCAAAGTGCTGAGGTAGATTTGGACCATTTCGCTAAGAAAAGGGGTTTGCTTGTTGTTTGAAATGATGCTGCTCAGTGTTTTTCCAACTTTGTAGCAAATGTGAACACATTGTTCACCCTTGTCTGCAACATGCCTGGTTTGGCAAGTATTTTACAATACAGAAAGGACATGGAGCTGCTGGAGCAGGTCCAGAGGAGGCCATGAGAATGCTCAGGGGCTGGAACACCTCTGCTCTGAGGACAGGCTGAGGGAGCTGGGATTGTTCAGCCTGGAGAAGAGAAGGCTTCAGGGGACCTACTAGTGACCTTCCAGTACCTAAAGGGAACTTCCAAGCAGGCTGCAGAGGGCCTGTTTGCAAAGGCCTGCAGTGAAAGGACAAGGGGCAATGGTTTTAAATTGGAGAAGAGTAGATTTAAACTGGACATTAGAAAGAAGTTGCTCCCCACGAGGGTGGTGGAACACTGGCCCAGGTTGCTCAGGGAGGTGGTTGAGTTGCCATCCCTGGAGGCACTGCAGGTGAGGCTTGCCAGGGCTCTGGGCAAGCTGCTCTAGTTGGGGATGTCCCTGCCCACTGCAGGGGGGTTGGACTAGATGAGCTCCAGAGGTCCCTTCCATCCCAAACCATTCTATCATTCTATGATTCTATAAGCTATTTGCTTTGATTTTTAAAATATGTATCTATTTTTCTGATGTAGGCATGCCCTCAGATTCAGGGATCTGCATCCTAACTGTAGTTGTAAAGAAGAGTGGACTGTAAATTTAATTGCTTAAGAGAAATTTTCTTCAGCTGGGAGTTTTTTAGTCTCTTTAGAACAGGGAATTTTTATTGGGATTTTCACATTTTGTCTAAGACAGTGGGATCTAGATTCATGGCAGGCTGGTAGATACTACTATGAGAAGTTTTCATAACAGTGTAGACTCAGCCTTGCAGCTTAGGAAAATAGTAATGAGAAAATTTGTATTTTGGGAAGGACCAATTTTTACTTGGCTGAATTTTAGCTGAAGTTTCCTTTCAGAAAAGGAAAAAAGAAAAAAAAAGGTGCAGAGCTGGAAGCTATGAGCAAAATGAAGGAAAATTCTTAGCTCCTCATTTGTGGATAGAGTTTGCTGTGGATGCTGGGATGTGTCTCATGGCCTCTGTGCTCTGCATTTGGTCTTCTTGTTTGCTTTGGTGTTCACCAAACTGCAAAAGACCTGTCTGAGTATGATGGAAGATCTGAAGAGGGTATGGCAGGAACATTCAGCCTATTACTTGCTTCTTTGGTGCTGAACAGTTTAGTTCTATCACATTACTGACCTCGAGTAGCTTTGGCCAAGGAGCCTGGAATATGTGTGTGACCTGTGTCATGCCCCTTTGTGGTGCTTTCGAGCTGAAGATCTCCAGATATTTCACATAAACTACATCTCTTCCCTGGGAGACTAGGAAATGTCCATTTTTCCAAAGCCATGGGGAGCACATGGGCTCTGGCTGCAGGGCTGGAACCCTCTCTCATGACCAAAATCTGCTGATAAAGATAGATGTCCACTGCAGCTTCAAAGTCATGGGTATCCACCAGCCTAGAATTTGCTTTCCTGCTCTTTTCTCCTCTCCCAAAGAGAGAGAGAGAGATTGCAGAAAGAGTGGTGTNAGGGATTTTCAGACTGTGCCTGAGTGGTGTTTGTAGGGAAGAGCAAAATCAGCTGCAGTTTGGGCTGAGGTGAGATGACCCTTTCAGCCACCATTACCTTCTTGTTGCGCTGAGGTGCTCCTGCTGGGTGGTGAGCTTGTGGTGGGCCTGTGACAAAGAGGGCTGAGAAAAGGCTGATACAAAGAGGGCTGAGAAAAGGCTAATACAAAGAGGGCTGATAAATGCCTAATACAAAGAGGGCTGATAAAAGGCTAATACAAAGAGGGCTGATAAAAGGGTCAAGACTTGTTGTCAAGGCACTGTGGCCAGCACAGGTATGGCTGTGATATGGAGGAGCTGACAACCAATGCTCCAATGCTTTATCTTCCAGCGGATCCGAGCTACAGTGAACAGCCAGGAGCAGAAGAGGTTACTGATGGATCTGGATATCTCCATGAGGACAGTAGATTGCCCCTTCACTGTCACCTTCTACGGAGCACTTTTCCGAGAGGTATGGCATCCTGTGCTGTCCCTGGGAGATTGGATCCTCTTCCAGGCTCTGAAGCATAGAATCAGAATCTAGAAAGGTTCGAGTTGGAAGAGGCCTTTAGAGGTCATCTAGTCCAGCCCCCATGCTGCAAGGAGGGACACCTATAAGTAGATCAGGTTGCTCAGAGTCCTGTCCAACCTGGCCTGGAATGTTTCCTGGTTCCATCTCTCTGGGTAACCTGTTCCTGTGCTTCATCACAGAGACAAAGAGGTCAGCAAAATGCAAGTGTCAAAGAAGACCTTTGTGTGTGAAAGGAAAGGATGCTGTGTTCCACTGGGCAGATATTTGCTTTCTTTTATCCTTCAGGGAGATGTGTGGATTTGCATGGAGCTGATGGATACCTCATTGGACAAGTTCTACAAACATGTCATCGACAAAGGCCTGACAATTCCTGAGGACATCTTAGGAAAAATAGCTGTCTCTGTGAGTGTTAGCAGGGTGAGGAGGGAAGGGAAAGGGTGTTTTCAAGTCCTGCATGACCCAGTATCCCTGCTGTACTTGCACAGGGAAGGGCATGGTCCATGGGCCAGCCCATGTGAACATTGCTAGCTGGCTTCCAGTATCTCATCAAAAGTGGTATTATATAAGTCAAAAATACCCAAAATGTGCCTGTACACATAATTGAGAGGCAGCACAGCATTAGATGTGGGGAAGGCCCTGCAGCTCCTTTGCCTTCTCATTAGGATCCTGGAGTCCCAGAGAGATCCCTGGGTGCCCACAGGCACCTTGGGCTGCTCTGAGGGTGCAGGACTTCTTTCTTCTCTCCAAAGAGGTCTGATGAGGATGGGGTGGGGGAAAGCAGATAGCATTTTCTCCTCATCATGGTGCTGCCAGCTGCAATTCACTCTAGTTTTGTTGTTTCAGATTGTAAAAGCACTAGAACATCTACACAGTAAGCTCTCCGTGATCCACAGAGGTAAGTGGCAGGCACACAGCCACAACCATGCTGCTGGCTGTCTGCCCTGTGCTGCATTTCCCCTGGAGTGCATTTCCCTAAGGGATAGTCTTAATTCCATGGTTTGAATCAACATCTCTGCAAAATCAAAACAGGCTTTTCTTCTGACCTTGGTGGGCTTTGGATCAGGCTTTGCAAAAGCTTCTTCCCTAGCTCAGCAGCTCCACATTCACATGCAGGGAGAGGCATCTCTGTGCTGACATGATGCCTTACATGGTGACCTAAGCATCCTCATCCCCTTCTGGGAGCTTCTCTGAGCAGAATGGTTTGATATCTAGAATAGCTTCAAGTGAAGTCATAAATAGCCTCCTTAAACTCTTCTGGCATTTTCCCCTCTGGAGCATCTCAAAGATGCCATGAACACACTTAGCAAGAAACAAATTTGCAGTGTTGCTGCTTGACACCTTTATTTTTAAAGGGTCATTTTCAGTTTGTCCTGAGGGAAAAAAAGCCCTCTCTGGAGTGTGTGACTGCCAGAGAAAGGAGCATCTGATGCAAATGGAGTTCAGCTCAAACAGGCAGTCACATTTTGTACCTCCTGCATGTGGCTGGGGTTGAGTTTCTGCCTTCTGTATCATTTACAGTAGGTGGAAAATGCTGCTTGGCTTCTGGATTTCTGTTTACTGGTTTGATTCCCACTGAAAATTGTCTTATTTCAGCATAGTAACAGATGGGTGAGGATTTCAGATACCTGAAGCTTTTGATTGCAAAATGCTGGTTAGAGAGAGCAGATGTTAACGAACTGTAAACCATCCAATTCTAACAAGCAAGGCTCCAAAGCAGCTTCTGGCCTCCTTCAGATGGTGTTTTAGCTCTTCTGTGTAATAGTTTATCAGATGTAGACAGAGGACCTTCCTGCAGAAGACACTTCTTATTTCTGGGTGGCAGCAGAGAAAGGATTGCTCCCTTTTGAGGATCAGTGCTGGGACAAGAGAAAAGAGGGCAGCCTGTGCTCCCTGTAGATTTCACCTGGGGTTATCCTCACAGGCAGTAATTACCTGTTGTGCAGGAAAACACCTCCATGATCTCCTGGATATCACTTACTAGCTTCTTTCTGTGCCTTAATTTCCCTTTCTGATGATGATTAGAGGTGCCTTCATGAGCGTGGTGCAAGTGTGAATGCACCAAGGATTATGAGGCCACGATGAGAAGCAGATAAATCTGGCAGTAATAAATAGATGAGACACTGGCCTGATTTCCATAAGGTGTGGAGCACCCACACTCCTGCTGCTGCTCACATTGCCTTCAAGCTTTAGTATCCTTAAAATCAGAGGCCATTTCAGAAATCCTGATGCTTGCCTTAGTTTACTGCTCCCTCTTTCCCCTGCAACCTCTGCTTCTCTTCACCCCTTCCTCCCTAGTGTTCCCTGTGGGTTTTTCCTTTTGCTGGCACGAGACCAGATCCAGCTGGGAACTTGCCAGACTTCCACCCCTTTGCTCTGGAGATGTCCCCAGCCCTGCTGAACTGTTCCCCTGTCAGCGCTCCGATGTCCATGGCCATCCCTTGCATGGTGGGATATGGCAGTTACATGCAGGATTACCTCCCACCCTCCCAAATCAGAGAGAGAGGAGTCTGCAAGTGAAGGGACACTTGCAGGACATGTGACAGGCCCATGAGGCAGTCACCTGAACTTGCAGTGTCTGCAGCCAGCAGGTTTCTGGCATGCAAAGCACAGGGCTTTGCACAGGCACCTTTGGTGCCCTCTGCTGATAGGAAGCTCTTTGGCTTTNGTTCCTTCTTGCAGATGTAAAGCCCTCTAACGTGTTGATCAATACGCAGGGGCAGGTGAAAATGTGCGATTTTGGGATTAGCGGTTACCTCGTTGACTCGGTTGCTAAAACCATGGATGCAGGATGCAAACCCTACATGGCTGTAAGTTGAGCTGCAGAGAAGCTGCGTGTGCTAAGTCCTGCAGGACAGCCAGAGGAACATGAGCCTGGGCATCAGGTCATCATTCAGGGGGGAGGATCAGCCTCCAGCATGTGTCCTGGGACTCATTTTGGAAGAGAGATCCCTGAAGTAACTTGTAAAGGGGCAGAGAGGGGTCAGATCAGATCTTCTGGGCACAGCTTCCTGCTGCCTTGTCACTTCCCTGTGACCTTGGAGAGGGCTCTGTAATTACTCAGTGTTGCATTTTTCATGTTTGCCCTGTGGGAACAATAGTACTTTCCATCTTGGAAGAAAAAGTCCCCAGGGATTAGGATTAGGTCCTTCAGAAGCCTCTCAGGAGCTGCTGTTCAGGATTCGTTCTGTGTGCAGCACTTGCACAGGGTGAAAACAGTCCTGGAGAATTGAGACTTGTCACTCTCTTTGTGCTGGGTCAGCTCCACCACCCTCGTCCCTGCTGTAGGTGCCATCTGCTTCTGGTGATGCATTTCATTGCCTGCCCTTACTAGCAAGGATGTGGGGCAAGATCTAGCCCCAGACAAGCAAGGGAGCAAGCTGGTGGTATGGGCTAAGTGAGCCTGGCCTGCAACCTTGCAGGATTTGTCTGAGATCAGTGAGCCCTGGGGGTGAGCATCGTGCTGAGGACATCCCTGTTCCTCAAACCTCTTTGTCTCTGTTTGCAGCCTGAAAGAATTAACCCGGAGCTGAACCAGAAGGGGTACAGCGTCAAATCTGATATCTGGAGCCTGGGGATCACAATGGTAGGCTGACCTGGGGGCTCGCAGGGGTGCCAGGAGGGTTGATGATTCCTCATCGATTCATTTTCCTCCCCATCTCGCCCTGACACTGGTGGCACTGATTCCCTGGGGAGGTGGAAATGGGAATACACCTCGGGGGGTACCAGGGAGCATGCTGCAGGGCTTAAGGGAAGGAGGCTGGAGCTGCTATGTCAGCTCCTTGCTGTCTTTGGACACATTGGTGAGGTGCCACCGTGGTGGGGACAACTCTGCTGTGGTGGCTGTGAGCTGCCGGGAGATGGCAGCATGGGCTAAGGCAAGGATGTCCCAACACCGTCTGCCTGTGCCTTGGAGCAAGTTGGATTTCCAGCACAAAAAAACCTACTCCCAGCACTTAGCAATTAGCAAAGTGTCACTCTGAAGAGGAGGGATGGGTGGCATCTCCCACGCAGTGTTTAGGGGGAATCCATCTGCTTGTAGAGTCATTTTATAGCACAGCTACCCTTTGTAACTTAAGGTGGGTTTTTAACTTCTAATATGTCTAACACAAGGGTAATCAAGGATTGAATAGGGAGGCTGCTGGGTCTCCTCAGGACTTTCCCTTTTGCTGGGGGAGGTTAAGCAAGGTGGTGTGGCCAGATAGGGGAAATGTGGCTGTGGGAACTGGAGTTATTTAGCCTGGAGACAAGCAGGATTAGGGGAGATCTTCTCTCTCTCTACAGCTGCCTGAAAGGAGGTTAGAGCAAAGTGGGGGTTGGTCTCTTCTCCCAATGAACAAGCAATAGGACAAGAGGAAATGGTCTCAGGTTGGGCCAGGGGAGGTTTAGGTTGGACATTAGGAATAATTTCTTCCCCAGGAGGGTTGTCAAACCCTGGAACAGGCTGCCCGTAGCAGTACTGGAATCACCATCCCTGGAATGATTTAGAAGACATGTAGATAAGGTGCTTAGGGACATGGTTTAGCGGTGACCTGGCAGTGTTGACTTAACAGTTGGGATTGATGATGTTAAAGGTGTCTTCCAAACACAACAATTCTATGATTTTATGAAATACCACATTATTTGTGTAGGGCCTAAAAACCCACACCACTGGGTGGGCTACCCAGCAATCTGAAATCAGTGGGGTGGGTGAGCTGTGGGGTGTCTGTCCCTGATGCCTGAGATGTAGGCTTGGTCTCCCCAGATCGAGTTGGCCATCCTGCGCTTTCCCTACGACTCCTGGGGGACACCCTTCCAGCAGCTCAAGCAGGTGGTGGAGGAGCCATCGCCGCAGCTCCCAGCAGACAAGTTCTCGGTGGAGTTCGTCGATTTTACCTCGCAATGGTACAAATACCCTCTTGGCTTCACTCACCCTTGCCCTGCATAGCTCTGCTGTGCTGTGGGGAGTCTAAGGAGGGCAAGTGCTAGTGGCCTTCTGCTTCCCTGTCCCCTCAGGCATCTCTCTGGGGTACAACCTCCATTTTTGAACACAACATTCACCCTCAGGGAAAGGGACAAGACTTTGTGCTCTCACTGAGCCCTGAGGGATGGGCTGGGGCCTGGCACTGTGCTGACAATATGTGCCCTTTGTCAGCACACCCGTGATGGTGGTTGTGGGTGTCTTCCCCCTCAGAGGTGTTGAGGAGCAGGCTTGTGAAGACAGGCAGGAGGAAGGAATTTAGGAGACTTTCTTATGCAGTTGTCCCTGTGTCAACAGCACAAGGTGTCTGTGGCCAGGCTGGCAGCACAGTCAAGTGTGAGCAGGCAGGTCCAGAGGCCCCTCATGTCCCTGAGGCTGGCTAGGCGGAAGGGGAGCAGGATACAGAACGGCTGCATCCTCCTACTCCTGCAAGGACATGGCTCTGAGGGCACTGGTGGCACAGAGTTCACCCCGCAGTGGCCCCTGTCTGTGGCTGTCCCGCTGCCGGGGCCCTCTGGCTGCTCTGCTGCTTTCCCTGGGACTCAAGAGCTGGAAGCAGCAGGAGAGTTTGGCTGTGGTGTAGGAAAAGGCTTGGAGCAGATGCGCGCTGTCTGGAGGTTGCGAGAGCTGCATAAAAAGCCCAGGCTCTCCCAGCACCCGAGGAGACTCACAGCTGCCCTCATCGTGTGGTTCAAAGAGAGCTGGCGGCAGCCCCGCAGCTCCTGACTGCTTCTCCCTCCAGCTTCCCTGGAAACCGCCTGGGAGGCGTTCTTATTTTCCAGGCGCTGCAGTGCCATGCACCGCTCGCCAAGTTGGCAGGTGGATGGTGGCTTTGCGTGGGAGCCAAGAAAGGACGGCAGATCGACAAACAGAGAAATGTGAGACTGTTCCCGAGCTGCCAGCGTCAGGGCTGGGAGCCCAGCTGGCTCTGCTGTGACCCAGGAAGAGGATTATCAGCCACTTCTGCCCAGGGACTTTAAGTACTGACACTGAGATTCTTCAGAGTCTTGTTCAAATGTGTTTTTGAGGTCCCCGTGATTCAGCTGCACACCTCTCTGCTGACCCACGCTGGGGAATACCTGCCTGTGCCCACGCTGCTCTGTGTCTGTCAGAGGTGGGAGGTGGCTTGGAAAAACCCTCTCACAAAATGCCCACCGGTTTTGCAAGGCCCACGCTGAGATTTTGGACCAGCTGCCTTTCTCCCGTGCTGCTGGCTCGCAGCTTGCTATTGCAAAGTTGCCTCTTTGTGCCAGGCAGGCTGTTGTTCCCCACTGAAGATTTGGCTTTTGCAAGCACAATGTCTTGCAGTGATAGCAGTGGGCTGATTTAGGAGTGAGATACCCACAGCCATTCATGATGGTTGCAGGGAGAAGAGTGACCTCATTGAGAAGCACTCATGTCTTGAAAGCTCATGTTTTGGGGAGCATGTGGTGGTTCCTGTCTTTGCATCCTGTCCTCCAGGATCACTGAATGCCAGTGGAGTGGCATGGATTTGGAAAGACATGTTTTGGCTGTGGATTGCACTACTTTTGTGGTGTTAGAGCCTGGGAATTTCTTCAGACGCTGAACCAGGTCACATCAGCTCAGTGTATCAAGATTGGGCTGGCTTAGGTCTCTCTCAAATTCAAGAGGTCTCAGAGTGAATCACACCATCTGCTGCCTGGGCCAGAAAAAGTCTGATTACCTGTAGCGCTGCAGGGAAGTTCCTGGGATGTCTAAGTCAGGATCAGATACAAATATAGCTCTTCATTCCTGAAGATTTACATTGATTTCAGTAACTTATCACCAGATTTCCTGCTATTAATAATCTGGGAACAAGGTGGGGGATTTTTTGTAGAGGGTCTAAATTAAGAGGATTGTACCCAAATCCTGCTTCTGGACACACCTAGCCTTCAGATTCACCTTAGCATCTCAGCTTGGGTTGCTTTGGGCTCAGAGGATGTGACACATCCTATTACCTTCAGTTCGGCAGTATTGGCACGTATCGTTACTAGGTTCCTCTGTTCATTCACAACATGACATTAAAACTTGAGCCTGCTACACACAGCAAGCAGGAAATATCTATTCAGTGTGTGTCCTCTGTTTCCTCTGGGCTCGGGCAAATCCCAGCAGAGGAGCAACTTATCATCACCAAGGTTCTCACTTTTGTTTTGCTCAGTGTGACACCTTTTCCCCACCACCGACGTGTACGTGTGTGAAGATCTTTTCAAGTTGCTCCAAGTGTCTTTCCCCTAAATACACTGTCAGGAAGTGAGTAGAGATTACGTCCTGTCTTTTAAAAGCTATTTTCTGCTGGAGGGAAACCAAAATAACTTCCAGCTACAACCCTCCAGAGCCATCTGTTGTAGGAGAGGAGAAAAAAAGGATGTCCCATGTAACCGTCCCTGCTGATAACAGCATGGTGATAAACAAATAGTTGTACACGTGCTTCAGAGTCACTCGGTCACTGCTCCCAGGCAGAAGTTGGAGGCTGTATCCATTCCTTTAGTCACTGAGCTACTGGATAGTACTCAAAAAACCAATTGTAGCTGGCCCCTAGGAACAGACAATATCTTGACTGGTGTATGCAGTGTCTCTGAATCTCTTGTTCGACCTTGATTGATCTCACTGCACTTATGTTTACCCAGCACTGTGTACCATATGGGGCTGGGTTGGCTGTAGAGGTCCTTAAGGCCCAAGCTGTTTGCATCACATATCGATGAGTAGTTGAACTTACTCTACAGAGACTTGAAACGTTGCTTTTGTCAAGGTATAATTTTATGGCTTTGCTTAAATTGCACACAGAAGGTAACTTTTAAATTGTCTTGTTTTTTTTTTTCATTGAAGCTTGAAGAAGAATTCCAAAGAACGGCCAACATACCCAGAGCTTATGGTGAGTGTGCCTGCATTAAGCATATATTGGTTCAGAGCTGAGATGGGTGACAATGAGAGGCTGAAGACAGGGATTCCAGTAGTGATTGGTGACCTGGGATACTTAGTATCTCCTTTTTTATAACAGATGTGATGAGAATCATGGCACTTCAGGGTCTCGAGAGGGTGAGTGCAAATCAGAGATGCTCTTTGGAATGTCATTCATGTGCTATTCCAGTCAGATCAAAGGAGAAAAATATGTAAAAGCATTTAACAAATTTGCTAAGGGACAAGAATGAGACTGTGAAGAATCAGTTAGTGAGAATGAAATCCTTTCCTTTGGGTTTGTGTGATGACTTTAAACACCTACGTGAAACGGATGTACCATGGATGCTCCACATAGGCTGCAGGAACTGTGTGGCCTGGTAGGTTTTACTGTCATGGTGCCTTGGAGAGGGGACTTTTTGGGCAGAGTAATTCCTGGATGTTAGGGACAGAGACAAGACTGTGACTAATAATTCCGGTTATTGAATTCATCTGCTGCTTTTTTGCTGTGAGCATGTCTAGGAGAGAGGAATAACTAAGGAAGAAAATGCTGATAAAGGCTTACGATGGGGGAAATACAAGACAGTGCAGGGCTTTGAGGTCACAACACGGCTGATGAACTCCTAGCCCTGCAGACACTAGTGTGCATTCAGCCAGAGCTCTGGGCTGCAACTGGCAAGAACAGGGCCTGTTGTGAGATTTTTTTTCTGGTAGTGCTCCACAGCTTCATGTGGAGCTTCTCTTTCTTTCCTGACTCTGTAGTATTGATCCTGGTGCTCCTAATACCTAGCAAAAAGCAGGAGAGCCTTAGGAAGGCAGTGTTCCACTCACATGAGCATCCAGTCCCTTTTTCACTCTCACAGGATTGATGACTTGGTAAAGGCAGAAAGGTGCCTAGCCTTGTTGGTTCTGGAGATTCTGACCCAAATGCTTGCCTCTCCCTATGTTCCTAACCCTGTTTGATGCCATTGGCTAGATCTTCTGGGTTAGAAGTGGAAAATGCTATGGAATTTCCTCAGGCATTGTTGTCTTCTGCCCCATAACTTGTAGGACATGCATTATGCCATCCAGGGGGTCAGCCTCATTGCTACCTCATGCTGTCTGCTTGGAGGTTTTGGGACCTCTGTGGTGTGAAGGAGACAGGGTTTAAGGAGCTCTCTAGCTGCAAGACAGGCTGGAAATCCATGTACCTTTTGAATGTGAGTTGTGAGCAGTCAGTAGTTCCTGTGACATTTCTTGCTGGACCCTATAATGCAGCTAGGCTGTATATAGATCTGATTTACACACAGTTTGTCCAAATACTGGTTTCAAACAAAGCAAGGCCCAGGGTTTATGGTCTTTTTCGCCCCTCTTTTTTTAATTATTAAGTAAATACATATATATTTTAAGCTAATTTCTGAAGTTTGCCAAATGGCCTTTTATCAGAAAGGTTCACCGGAGCAGCTCCGTCTGTTGCAGCATTAATTCCCATTGGCAAGCGAGTGCATTTCTATTGAATTAGGTTCTTGGATCACCTCTCCAGAGTATCTCAGTGCTGTGGTATTTTATGCCTGACATGAATGTTGTGAGGTCCTGTGGTTGAGGGTTGCTGTTTTATTGGGTTTTTTTTTCTCCCTCCTCTCTCTCTTACGGCATTAAGTTGTGGTACTGGATTGGACTTGTCATTTAGTCTGAGACTGCTCTGTTGCTTTCCGGTGGGATTGAGGTTTCTCATGGAAAATATGATGCTGTGCTATCTTGAGCATCAGGAAAATTGATATGGATGCTTAATTTCATTTTAAACCCCACTTCCCCAGGTGAAGTGGAGCATGAAACTACTGCAGGACCGGTGGTCTGCACATTACGTGGAGTGAATCCCACCTGGCACGGGATGTTTTGTGCTAAAACCAGGCTTGGTTGTTGCAAAGGAGTTGGGTTCACTGAGAGACAGGGCTGGAGGCCACTGCTGCTGCCCAAGTCACACTTGTGGGTGCTTCCAGACTGTGGTAGCTCAGCTTTGGGTGTGACTTAGCTGGGATGTGAAAGCAGTGGCATCATGCTGGGATAATAACACAGCAGGCCATTCGGGTGATCTCTCCGAGTGTTATTCAGGACACTTTGATTCCCATGACTGTCTGACCCAGGGAGACCTTAAATTATGTCTGGATCCTTGCCTAAACCCATTTCTGCTCTGTTTCCCACATAATTGTGCTTCCTTTTCCTTGCTGGTGTGTCTTTGGGTAGCTTCCCAGCTGCTCAGAGCTGCCTCTTTTTGTTCACTGGATAATGTTCTGCTCAAGCCCACCTTGGGAAGTTTCTTTTCTTTGCTCTTCTTCTCCCTCCCCTTGGCCACTGCTGTAAATGATCATTAAAACAGCTAGCACTCGGGGACTGAGGTGAGGGGAAGCTTTGAAAAACCCTGGAAACCCCAAATTGTCTTTAAAAATCTGGTTTGAAATGAGAGGGTCAGGAACCAACCCCAATTACCCCAGCACAATAGCATTTTGCACAGAGTGGAGGTCACCTGTGAGTCCTGCAGGACTTCAGCTGCCGTTTCGTTCTCTCTGACACCCTCCATACAAATAAATACAATTAAATGCCAGGATAGTGAGTGCCAAACAGTGTTTTGATGATTTCAGGTGGAAGTTGGCTGATCTCAGCTGCTGTGTTGTATTCCCCAGGAACAGAGTCACTGGTGCTAGTGGTGAGGGCCTTTGCAGTTGCTGTCAGGGGGCATTCGCTTGTGGTTTGTTCTTCTTACACGTATTTTTCCGTTTGTGCTGAAATGTAGGCAAGATTTTCTGGCAGGATGTCTTCCCATGTTGGTCACAATTAAGTAGTTAAACATAACATCTGCAGATGGCTTTCCAGCCGGGATGGCTTTCCTCTTTGTGGTGGTTAGGGGTAAAGTAGCCATCTCCTGCTGCCAGTAGGAGCAATTGCAGGGAAGAAATGAGACTCAAAAGTCACCAGAGGGTAAATACCCGGATAAAGCAGGAAGCTGAGGGAAAACCCATCACAGTCAACCTTCCTGGACCTGGCAGTGTGCTCTCATTGGAGCTGGTGCGTGGTGGGGTGGGTAACCACCATCTCAGGAGGAGCACATCTCCTCCCAGGGTACTACGAGACAGCATGTGCCAAAGGGCATGACATGCTAGAGATGGAGGCAGTGGTTTTAAATACTTCCCCTTGCTTTGAGAGCAGCCCAGCTTAGGGTTTAGAGGCAATCCAAAAGGGCAGCACAATTCTGCAGCCTTCCATGAGGTGGTCCCTCAGGCTCCTCAACTTTGGCTCAGCTGTAAAACAAGGGAAGCCCAATATTACGATGCTAGTGACAAAATCTTTTTCACTGTCTAGAAGATTGCCTGAAAAGGTTTGAGGCTTGATCCTCAGCATTGTGAATAACAAGCTTTTCCATTTTTTCCTCTCTTTTCTTTCCCAGCAACATCGTTTCTTTACCCTGCACGAATCCAAAGAGACAGACGTCGCCTCTTTTGTCAAACTGATCCTGGGAGACTGAGAACTGGACTTGTAAATGAATTGCCCTTCTGTGGACTGGTGGGTGCAGGGGAGGGGCGTGTGGCAGGACTTGCCATGAGAGCACCAACAGAAAGTCGCCGTGTTTTGTTTTGTCCTTTTTATTCTGAGAAACCCCCGCCTCGCCCCAAGGTTTTCAAAGGGTTCTTTGGTATCCATAGTGACATAGAAGGAGCTGGTTAGTGAAATGAATTTTAATAAGGTTGGTAACCTTAAGACAAAAAGAAAACAAAACAAAACTTAAAAAAAAAAAAAAAAATGGAAAAGAGTGATTTACATATTTAATGACAGTCAAAGTCCCTCTTCCTAACTTTCTCCTCATCCCCTTTCCCCCCAAACCAGAATTTGCTTTGTCATGGTAATAGGTGCTATGGTAGTCATGAAGTTGTATGTAGATTTATATTTTGTCCCTTCCATTATTTTAATATTTATGTTAAGTGCTTGATGGAATAGATTTCTGTTTTATATGCGGATGAATGTGTGGTGACGATGATGATGATGCTAAATGAGGCCACAGCAAGCAGTAGTTGTAGGGCTTTGCTGGGGAAAAGGTGTCAAAGGAAAAGAGAAAGAAGAACTGTCTGTATTGTGGAAAATATTTAATGTGCATCGTAAAAAAGAATTTATAAACAAGGATCTCAGCTCAGCTGCTTGAGCTGCTTTTGCAGCATGTGAGGCAGCATCACTGTAAGCAAGGGAGGCCCCAGTGTCCCATGAGGTGACCTCTTCTCCAGACACTGCGCTCCGAATCCAGCCAGCGTGTCCCAACCACCCTGCTGCCAATGGAGCCATGCCAGCCTCCAGCCCAGGGAAAGCCCCTGCCCTATGTCCCACTGACTTACTCCACTGTATCAGGTGGGTGAGGAGGTCTAGATGGGAAGATGTTGCTGGGATAATGCCTGGGACAAAAGCCCCAGAGGGAAATAGATTGTCAGATAAGTTGCACAAAGATCAGGAGAAGGCTGCCGTGGCTGGTCCCCACCTGCCTGTGGACCCAGCAGCATTGCAGTGCCTGAGACTCCCTTGGGCTGGGGATGAGCTGCTTTGGGCCTGAAAGGAGTTCTTCTCCTTCTGTAGATAGGAAAGGATTACAGTATGCATAGCATGCCCTCTGTGATAAATGGGATATCTCGGCACCAGTTTCCAGGGCTCCCGGCACTGCGTCAGCAGCAATCCCTCTGTGCTTGCCCACAGGCTTCGGGAGTACTAGCGAGCTCCCCTGGAGCCTGTGCTGGCAGGTGGTTTGGGCTGTGTCCAGCTCTGGTCGGGATGCTGAAAGCAGCCAGGAGCACTGAGCTCCAGCATGGGCTGCAGGTGTCCCCTGCAAGAGCTGCAGCCTGGGAAACCACACAGGGAAACCACAGCCCACCCCTAACAGGAGCTCGTTGCTGTTAGCCAGGTCCTCAGAGAGAAGCTGCTAGCCAAGGGCAGGAGCGTGGGGCCTGTCAGGGTGGGAGGACAAGACAGCAGATCATACTGCTTTAGGTGACATGGCTACTGGCTAGAGAAAGGGAGAACCACGTTCTGCAAGGTGTTACTGAGTCTGGAGCAAGGCCACCAGCTCCAGATTGACGCTGGTTTGACTGAGCCAAACCTGCATAGCTGTCTCAGGTGGCTATGAGGTCCTTTGCCTTTGCCCGTGGGTCTGTTCCCATGTGCCTCCTGCCCCTCCACATGCTTCCCTTCCTCATCCATCGCTGCAGCTCAGACTCTCAGAGTCAAATCCCAACTAGAAGCATGCCTTGCTGTGCAGTAATTCAAGTTGTGCAGGGTGTAGTTCAGCCCTTTCTCTCCCAGTTTAATGGCTCTAGCCTCTGTTGGTGCAAGCTGGGCTTCTGGGCTTGTCTGAGCATCTGTCTGGGAAGCGATTCCTTGGAAGGGCTGATAGGGAGGGCAGTATTTGGAGTGGGAGCTCCCAAACAGTGGTTCCTTTAGTGCTAGGGACATGCCAACCACTTTGAAGAAATGCATGTAGACACTGCCAGTGACTGGGCTGCCACTGTCACCACCATGGCTGTGGCTGGCAGTGCCCTGAACCCTGGAAGAGTGCAGCTCTGCCCTGGGGCCATCATGGAAAGAGATAGAGGAGCATTGCTGATGGGGATTTATCAATCCTCATGCCCCTCAGCTGCAGAGCAGGGTGGCTTGAGGAGGGCTTGCAAGAATTGAGGTGCAGAGGTTTCCATGCTGCGAGGAGCTCACGGGTTGTGTAGACTTTGGAGAGGAGATTCTCCTTCCTCAGCCACACTTCACGAGCCTGCCTGGCCCTCAGTAATGATAAGCTCCATATTCCACTTTGTGTCGAGGGGAACCTTTCAGGTTACATTTGGTTGTGGGTGAAACACAAGGATGTTTTACTTTGCAGTGTAATTTTAAGAGGCCTCGCAAGGCTCATAATCTGCCCTCTCATATTCCATGGTGTGTGTGTGTGTGTGTTTTCTCTCTCTCACTTTCTCAGAGTTGCAGAGCTCTTTTGATTGATTGTCCTCAGCTGCAGCTAGAAGTCCAGCCAGCCAGTTTATAGAGTTGGTTCCAGCATCAATTCTCGCTTTGAAAAACATGACATTTAAAACCACCCTTTGGTTTTCCTACATATGGATCTGATGCTTTTGTTAAAGATTGCTTTTGCCACTTTTCTCCTGGAATATAAGTCTCATTTGGACACCACATCTCCTTGACCTCAGAGCACCTTTATTTCAGTGCCATTATAATTGACAGGTTGAATTTATGAGATACTGTCAAAGTTCAGTATTAATAGCAGATATTAATGTCACCAGCGTTTTCCAATAGAAAATTAATGTCAGTGTTGTCTGCAGCTAGTAACCCTCTAAAATGATTCCTACATGCCTTGACACTACATGCTGAGTGCATTCTTTTATGCTTTTTTGCTCTTGCAGTGCTTGGGCCATCTAATCCTTTTGTTTTAATGATGTTACAATATGGCATGCAACAAATTACTTCACTTCCCTCCTGATTCTCCATGACTTTGCTCCTTTAAAAGTCATTTGCGTCAGCCCAGAGTAAGTGTGAACCTGTATGAGCAGTGTGAATGAGAACAGTGATGCTGGGGTCATTGCTGTGGCAGGTAGTTATGGCAAGAGACAAGTGCAGAGGCTTTGTGTCTGTCTCTGCATCCCTCTTGTCATGTATGGACACAAAGCTTGGCCTGACCCAGGATTTTCTTAGAGAGAAGCCTGAGCAGGTGGCCTTGGCACAGGGAGGAGAGCCAGGGACTCGTGTGCTTAAAAGCTTTGAGAACATGCTGGGCTGCAAGATGAAAATCAGACTCTTTTCTCTTTCATTTGACTGTAACCTCTGTGAAAATGAAAAGCCTTTGGTCAGTGCTCAGAACTTGGCTTAGCTATAACAAGAGCACAGGACTGCCTGGGACAGGCATGGTTTCTGGGACATGAAGCTTTTTCCATGCCCCTTGAACAGCCAAGGTGTTGAGGCTTAAAGCTATTCTTCAGAAAGCTCTTTTGTTTTCAGGCAGCACAGGCCTGTGGGCAGTGTGTTGGATTGTCCTGACTGGGATTTTTAAACTGCAAAAGAAGCAGGTCTGATCCCATAAACCTGAAAGAAACCAAAACCACACCAGGGAGCAGAGAAAAGCTGCTAAGAGCTCAGCACTGAGCTGTGACCTGGACCAGCTGTGTGAATGAATTCCAGCACAGTTAGCCATTTGTAAGGCAGGGAGAGCCTTTCTGCTCTGCCACAAGCAGTGGTCATCAGGCTGCATGAAAGATGCACAGCTCCTCTATCCCTGTGGCAGGCAGCAAGAGACTACCAGGGCATGATGTTCTTCCTCTATTTTCATCCACCATACAGCTCTTCATGTTTCTGCAAGCTCCTGGACCTCCATGAGGCCTTGCTAGTGCTAGAGCTCTTGAGGTGTCTCTGGCAGGAAAGCTGTTTTCTAGGTCCCCAAGAGCCCACATGTCCCTTAAACCTGAAAGAGGAGTTGAAGGGCATTTGTTTTTCAGCACTACTGGTGCACTGGGTGAAATGCCCAGCTTTTCTGGAGTTTTTCCAGGTGTACCAAACTTTACACCAATATCTATGTGCTGCATTTCAGCATTTTTCCTGACTTGTGTCGAGTTTACTAGTTAAGGAAGGAGGCATTTCTGACTTGTTGAAGAGGTGGGAGCACCATTTCTGGAGGCAGCTGGCCTCCCCTGTGTGATGGAGGAGGCAGCTGGTGGGTCACTACTCAGAAAAAGCTCTGAAAAAAGATATACAGTTGAGCTCCCAGTTCTTCAGCAGGTACAGAAGGAGGTGGCTGTGTGCCTGTTGGCTCAGTGTGAGCTGCACCTTGTCTGGGTGGCAGGAGGCTGCCAGGCCCTTTGACACCAGCAGTGTCTGGTGCTGAGGGCAGAGGCACCATCACACAAAAGCCTTAGCTGGGCTTTCTCCATGCTTTCTGCAAGCTAAGTGTGTACCTGCACATTTCCCTTCTTTCCTAGACACTTTGGGAGAGGAAATCCTGCTTGGTCAATGCAGCATTGCTTTAGTGGCTGGTCTGATGTAGTTCAGGCAAGGTTTCCACCAGCTCCCTTGTTTAATAGACCTCTTTCTTATTGAAAACAAACCCCAAACTCCTCTCTCAGAAAAGCCAGCCAAGATGCTCTTTTTTTTCCCCTCTCTTCCATCTTGTTCCTCTTAGAGGAACTCTGGGAGCCTGTCTTGGTGCTTTCACTCTTTCACATGCCAAAGATTGCTACATCCCTCTTCGTTATGCTCCTGCCAAACCAGACCTTACAGTCTTGCCTCAAAAATCATCCACTTCCCTGCTCCTTGGGGTTCCTTTTGTTGCTGTTGCTTTTTCATTGAATTTCCTCATGGTTATTGACATGTCTATTGTTGAGCTTCCTGGACACATGCAGCTCTCTTTTTCGGATACAGAGAAAGAAAAATAGTTGCCTTCACTGGTCTGCCCCTGCTGTTGGGGAAATACTGTTAGTGATGTTATTCCTACAGATGGGGATGGGTCTCATTTAGAGCTAGGGTCATGAAGGGTGTAAACTGGCATTGCTCCATTGGCTTGGCTGGAATAAGGCCAGTTTTGTCCAGCTGAGAATCTGTCCTTAATGTCTAAACAGTTATTACACACTAATAAAGATTAATGATTGTAAATCCCCACGGATTAGACATAAAATGGCAAGTTTTACTCATTAATCTTTATTGCCATATTATAGCTGTTTATGTTAGAGGAGTCATCTCTCTCTGTTCTGAACATGCACTTAGGAGGTGGGGGTTGAGCATGGGAGAGATGAAGGGTGGACAAAGCAGACCAGATGTCCACGTGTTTTACAGCCTGTGTCCTCCCCCCAGGTTGGTTGTTTCTAACCAGCAGCAAAGGATGTATCACAGAGCTTTGTCTGCTTCACTGGCCTCTGGCTGAGCTATAAAATCCAGATTGTTTCTGGTGAGAAGGGATCAGATCTCCTAATTAATATTTCAGCTCAGCCTCTACTGGAGCAGATGGGTAATATGAAATTTGACGTGTGCTCTGGCAGGCCAGAGCTCTGCAGTGCAGGGAGATTCACTCCTGCATTGTGGATTCACATACCCCCATACCATAGCAGCAGTTGATTTTGTTAGTAAAGAGGGCCAGAAAAAGCTCAGTTGAATCTCAGCTTTTATGGGTTTGCTGAGGCATATCAACACAGCTAGGAGCTGGTGGTGCCAGTGGTCTGGAGACAAAGGTTCAGGGGTTGTGTAAATGAAGAGCAGTCTAAAGAGAGTGGTAGTAAACTGCAAGGGTGGTTTTAATGGCATAGGGACAAAAGAAGTCCTCTGATAGGCAGCTGGTGTCAATCCAGTCTGCCAAGGAATGCCTGAAGATGATGGGGAAGGCTGGAGAAGAAAGGGAAGGCAGAAGAGGCAGGCACAAACTCCATTGAGATAGCCTGGCAAGAGCAGCCTGTCTCCCCTTTCTTACATGTACTCCTTCAGGCACAGGTTCGTAGGTAGTGGGCTGGCTCACAAGTCCCCAGTTGCCACTGCATCCCCACTTCCAGCAAGAGAAACAAACACTAAATCCCTGAAAAAACCCACAGGGAAAAACTGCAGGCGAGCTGATGCTCACTGCCTGCTGTGGTGCCTTGTGCACTGCTGCTTCCCCTGCCCTGAACAATGGGGAAAGCATGGGAAAGGTCTGTGGAGCTGAGGAGGAAGTAGGTAAACATTTTAAGGTGGAAATACCTAATTTATGGGCCACAGGGATAAATGCATTCTTCAGGGGCCTGTGCAGCCAGCTGTGCTGTTCCACTGGGACCAATTTGGGCTGCATGACACTTACTGCAGGGCTTCCTTTAGTGCCCTCCTGGGTTGCTAGAAAGCTCTTTGCCTCCATTGACACCTTATGTCTCAGTCACCTCTATGTTGTGTGTTTGACTGTCTGGGATTTTACCAGCAGCCTTTTTTCTAGGTGGTTGGTCAGAGCAAAGGTGAGGGAAAGGGGCCTCCAGCTAGCTCTCCACAGAGGCTTTGGGAAGGGAAGGAGCTGCCTTCTGTTATCCACGACCTGCTTAACGGGAAGCTGCCCCCGGCGACTTGCTACCCTGTGGGTGTTCAGCTGAAGGGAGAGCTTCTCCTTGAGAGTTTCACTGCCATTGCATTAAAAACCCCTTTCTAGATCTGGAGCAGCTCTGGGATTGCAGCAGCCTCTCTTCAAGGCAAGACAGGCCACATTTCCTTCCTCGAAAGGCACTTGGTTTTCTCTAGACGATGAGGCAGAAGTCCAGCGGCTGCGAGGTTCCGTGAGGATAAGCTGGGAAAAGCTTTGGAAGCATCTAAGAAACACACTGGAAATAGAGATGGAAATCTCAACAGAGCAGACATCTTTCAGCAATTTCCAAAGCTGTGTGGTTTTAGCCAGACCTGAAAAACTCTTCCTAGAAGTTTCTTTCAGGGTATTTTGATACCTTACTTTCACTTTTGGGCCTAGCTAAATCCAGGAAACTCAGAATAGTGTAATTTTTCAATAATAGAGGGGACACACCCCAAGTATTACTGAAGCGATCAGGAAAGTTTCTGTTTGGTTTCTCTCACAGGAAGAATTCAGGCCAGCTCAGGGTTTATCCTGATGCAGTCTGGTTTTTCCCCAGATAATTATTCTTTTTGAGAGAAGAAAGAGATCAGACCATGGTCTTTTCAAAACACCATGACCTGTCACACAAGGGCATGCATCAAATGATGCCAGAAGGTGGATGGAGAGTAGTGCTGCAGTAAGAAGTGGCCAATGTCTGATGGCTGGAAAGAGCAGTCTGGCAGCCAGTGTGCCCATGGCCTCCAAAAACATAGATAGATACACTTTCCCCAGGGGTTGTGTGATGGAGGTATCAAGGTCTGGCATTTCTAGTTTTTTTCCCATCTAGTAAAGAACATTCAGCCATCTCAGAGTGTCCTGGAAGACTATCTGAGAACTTTTGGTATTTCTTAGCTCACTGCTATGTTTTTTTTTTCAGGATAGATACTGTGAAAAGTTAGAAAGGGCCAGATGTCCTCAATTTATGCTGCCAGAGTGAAGAGATGTAGATTAAGTGCCTTGTAAGAGCCAGAAAGGTGTGTTTAAAGATAAATTACAGTCTTCTTCATAGCTGTTTAGGTCAGGATCAGATTTTCACATGTACAGGTGCAGCTGCAGAAATCTCCATCCACATTTAGGCCAGATTTAGTCTTGCATAAATACCTAATAGCATAGACTATGCCATTTGGTGGGCTTCTGGCAGATTGGGACTCTACAGGCAGGAAAAAACCTGATTCAAAATAGAGTATGGCCAAGATTTGTCTTCAAACATTTCCTATATAATTTATGTATGGAGTGAATTTCCAGAGCTCTGCCACTGTTTTCCATTATTGTGATTCAAGTGGCTTGTGCTTGGTGACAACTGTTAGTGTGCCAGTGGGGCTGCTGGAAATAGGCACAACATACAAAGTAGCTGGAATTTTGCATTTATTTTGTAATAGCAGTGCATTGGGGGAAGCTGCTAAAGGTAGTTTCTTGCAAACTGGAAATGGCGTTGGAGTAAAACTTGTCATTTCTTGTAGAGAAAAAGAACATGTCCAAAATCTTCAATTGAAGGTATTACAGTTTTATTGGCAAAGATCCATGTTGAGCATCAAAATCGATGAGATTTCTAGAGTATCTGTCTGAAGGTGTGAAATCTGCTTTTTCTTGAGATGGTGGTAAATTCAGAACAAGGCTATTTCTATGTATTTTCAGCTAGAAAAGAGGAAAAAACCCAGATATTAACACAATGGAAAAGCAGCCACTTCCCAATGGCCTGCTGGGATTGAAGAGGGCACAGGCAAAGCACCTATGTTGGGAACACATTAGGAAAGAGAAGAATTTCCAAACTGCTGTAAGGCAAGTCCTTATTTTACTTTGTTTTTAGGATTTTTTTTTTTTTACAGTAACACTATTTGTTTTATAACTGTGAAAGTCTCTGCTTTTCCTTACATGTGGAAGGCTGATGCTTCGTTTTCCTGGTCTTATTTATTATTTATTCATTTCTGGTACTATCCCAGAATGTGCTGAAGGTATCTCCCAGCCTTCCCTCGAGCCATATGGAATCACTGTACTATCTCCTAACAGCTGGGATGGCAAATGGCAGTAGATAGCTAATTATTATTTTAAATTACACTTCTAGCAAGTTATATTTTCTTTTAGTGACCTGATTTGCTCTGGAGGTGGGGCTAGGAATAAGGAATCATTTTTCTTTAAAGATCTTGCAGGTTTCTAAATAAACCTACTCACTCTCTTGTTTTTAATAGGAAAAGGACCAGTTGGTTTGTAGTTGTTCCTTCAGGAGGGGATTGATTAGCATCAGGGTTCAATTTAACTGGTAGAAATGCTCTGTGTCACAACATCATTAGCCAAAAGGGCACTGGAATGCTGAGAAAACAATAGTTTTCCACCTGGAAAATAAAACCTGGTGTGTGAGGAACTTGGTTTGTCCAAATCTCATGCCAAACATTTCCATATCAAATATACACGGAGTTTTCCTTTAGCCCTTGAGGCAGTGAGACTCAGGGTTGGCAGGATTGCTTTGCAGCAGGGCTCCTCTAGCCAAATGTCTGCTCTGGCCATGGAGGACAGGAGTCCTACAGAAATGATGGAGCAACTCATGAGCAGCTGCTTCTTACTCTGTAAGAGATGGTGAGATGAAATCCCACACGGGTGACCTCTGTTAGATGAGCAGGATTAGGGGCTCAAAAGCAACTTTTAGTTCTTTTTCTTGCCTTTCTCCTCTTTGCAAAGGTGCCTTGCTGCTCTGCTGCTTCCAAAGCCTCCCCAGCCCTTCTGATAAAGAATGCTGTGGTGCATCTGTTTTCAGACAGCTTGCCTTGGTTTTCTGGTTTGTTTTTTCTTCCCCCTATGTAAAAGAAACGTTGGGTAGCAGAATGTGGAATTCATTAGAAGTTCATAAAGCAGGGACCTCAGAAGGATGTGGGTATAAATGCTTTTCTGGCATCTGAGGTGAACTTTAAATGGAGCTTTGGCCCTCATTTGCTTTCTACTTTTCAAAAAGCATTTATGAGAAAGTGGAGCTGTCAAAGCCATGCATGAACTTTGCCTTCCTGCAAATAACTTGTCTCGCAGTAAATTGTCAAAATGCACAAGAAACTTGTCTCAAAGTAAATCCAGTAGCTTTACAAAGCTGGAAATGTATGGCCATTAGAGTGTGTGTATGTGTCTGTGTGTGTGTGTGCACGTGTTGGACATGGGTGGGTGGAGTGGGTGACTCTACCAGTTTGGAGATGTGCAAAACACAATGCAAGGGTTTTCTAAAAGGGCAACGTAAAGGGTTTATTTCTTGGCAAAAGGATATCAGACCACATCTCCCATCTTTCTTTTAATTGCTTCATGTTTGTTTTTGTTGTCTTAAGGCTTTGCTGGCCTGTTTCCTCTGCAGTGCTCATTGCTGCTTCGCAGCCTGTAACCTCACACAACCTCTCTTGCAGCGAGGGAGTGCACGGCACAGGGATGCTCACAGGAGCTCTGCTGTTCACATCAGTGGGAAGAATGGGAAAGGTAGTGTTAGATGAAAAGGCAGAACAATGCAGTATGACCTATTTTCAAGTTTTAGCCTTGTGGAGGAAGCTCTGTCCTCATGAGAATCAAAACTGCCCACATCCTAATGCAAGACAGAGCTTTGGGGCAGGGTGGATTGGTCCAGAGATAGCAGACTTTGAGAAAGACTTTCCCTGCCTTGGCCAGTTCTTGTGAAGATGTACTAGTGGTACAATTACAAGAAATGAGATGCTGTCATCTTTGTGAGGTGGCACCCAGGTTCTTTGTCTGGGCTGATTAAGGTCCCCAGGGTTTGTAGTAGGGCAGAGCCAGAAGCCAGCTCAGATGAGCCATTGCTCTGAGCTCTTATTCATGTCTGCAACCAGGCAAAATTTCATCAGTCAGATATTGCAAAGTTCACAGGGTCCTCCCTGTGCTCCAGAGTGCTTTGGTGGTCACCCATCTGCCCACTTGTATGGTTTAATGTCTGCTCTGTCTAAAACACTTCTCTTAACCTGTGTTCATTCATCTCAAAGCTGTTCCTCATACTAGGAAGATGATAAATAATAGGAGACTGACAGTAGGACATGCGTGCATTGTTTAATAGGCTTTTATTTAATGTCCTTGTCATTTTAATGAGATGCTTTTAGGATCTGTGTTGTACTGGATTAAGGATGTTGGTGGAACAATTGAACTGGTATTCTTCAACCCCAACTCCCCAGATCCTTTCCCTCCAGCTTCTTCATTTTTTTAAAGAAAATTAGATTGGGAGAATAATTTTAACTAGAAAACAAAATGCCAAACCTTGCTGATGGAATAAGTTTATCTTCTTTACTATGCTTCAATGCTATTTCTCAGGATACCCAAAGGTTTATCACTGCTGCTGAGAGAAGGGGACAGTACACCTTTTTGAAACTTCAAGGTTCTTAACAGTTTTCCAGATGTGTGTGTGAGTGTGTGTGTGTGTCTGTGTGAGTGTGTGTGTGTGTGTGTGTGTGTGTGTTCAACTCAGCACTGTGTGTTCTGCTGGATATTGTGTGCATCTATGAAATGCTTCAAACAACTGCCTGGAAGTCAAAACCAACCACCTCTTTCCAGTCATATGTTTGCCGTGACTTTTCATAACCACACTTGAACTAGTGGTCTTGGATGAACTATTCAAAGAGCAGGGCATCTTTATAGCAATGATATGTCAGTCAAATTAAGGAAAATGTACACAAAACTAAATAAATGAAATTTAAAAGTAAGGTGCTGTCAGTCTCCCTGTATTTACTCACTGGAAGTACTATCAGTTGCTGGGGGCTCACTTTGTACTGCTTGTACTATTCAGATGGAAGGTTTTGAAGGATCATCTTCCTGGTAACAGCTTACCATGCATTACTGAAAACTCAGGGAAGCTCAAGCTGCTCTACAGAAATAATTGTCAGTCTTGCTGCTACTGGTTTTTCTCTCTGCACTCAGGCTAGCGTGGCTGGTGAGAGCAGACACATCTCCACATCCCGTGCAGCCCACATCAAAGGCCCCAGCCCCGGCTCCCAGCGTGGCTCTGGCAGGGTGCTGGTGTGACAGAGAGCAGCCAGCTTCCTGTCCCCCTCCCCCCACAAAAAAAGTGGTTTTCCAGTGGGAATGTGGGTGTTCAAAATGAAGTTTAATAAGTCAAAATGCAAGGTCCTGCATTTGGGTAGGAGTAACCCTAGATACGAGTACAGACTGGGTGAAGAGCTCATTGTAAGCAGCAGTGCTGAGAAGGACTTGGGGGTCATGAGAGATGAAAAGCTGGAGATGAGCCAGCAGTGGATATTCACAGCCCAGAAGGCCAACAGCATCCTGGGCTGCATCAGGAGAGACATGAGCAGCAGGGCTAGGGAGGTGATTCTGNGGATGATGATTCTATGATGATTCAAGGGGCTGCAAGTGGACAGAGCACGTGCTGTTGGGGTTGTTGGAAGCTCAGCAGCTCGCTCAGCACCTTGCACTGATGTGGCGGGAGCGAGGGGTGGGTTGTTTGCAGCTGTTGGACTCTGTGCTCTCAGGCTGGAAAACAGCCATGAGACTTTGCTTTTGTCTTTCACCAGGTCCTGGATCTAACCCTGGATTCCACTGCCAGCCCCATCACTATTATGTGCAATTAAGCCTTGCATTTCTTTAAAGGTTAACTATTAGGCTCTGCATTTGTCATGATAGAAAGCCAATTTTCACCCTTAATTTATTAGGCTAAGTCAAATAGCATATTGCTTGAGTAAATCATGCTGGTCTGGGTCATCCTGAAACATGAATCGCTATTTCCCTCTTTCTCATGTAAATAAAATTAGGCTTCCATTTATATTAGAATTGCTGAAAACAATTTATCAGCTCCCTCTGCTGATCCAGCAGTCCCAGTTAAGGCAAAAGCACTAGGTGCAGAGCTGATGAGCTGAGGAACAAACTGAACAAAAATAACCCTTAAGGGCAGAGGAGAGGAATTGATGTTTAGGGCACAGAAGAAAGCCCAATGGCCTGGGCTGAACACTTTCAGATTGCAGGGGAATTTTACCTAGCATTGGTGATGGGAATGCCAGTGAGATGGAGAAGGCCATAAAAATGTCTGAAGAGAAGAGTTGCAAGAGGCACAAAACCATTTCTGGGAATCCTAAGCGAACCAGCTGCTGAAGTTTTATCTGCACTGTGGTATGTGTGTGTGTGTGTCTATGTGTTTTCTATTTAAAAGGAAGAAATTAAGAGCCATGCTTTTTGTTTTATCAAATCAGACTACCCTTGTATGTTCAGACTATTTATGCATTGGTCCTATTTTTTTTTTTTTTATTAGAGCTTTATCTCCCTGTAATCAATTCCAAATCCCAAACTATTTTTATCGCCGAAATGCAGTGGTAATTTATAAGATGTAGACGGAACGCGCACGAGATGCCAAAAGCAATTTTATGGAGCCTCTTTTGTTGTCATCTACAATGCATCAGTTCTTGCCTTCAGCCTCCCATCAATTTTAAAAGCCCCAGGATGAAAAAAAGAAACCCAAGAGGAGTAAGTGTACTGAAGCAGCTGCCAACCCCTAAAAGTCTGGAGATACATATGCACCTTTGGGATGGAGTTTGACTGAACACAGCACAATCATGTAAACCTTGCTGAGCTCTGTAACACAAGTGTTTTCGTTGGCAAAAAGGGAGATCTTGTTCCCTCTGTCTGCCTTGCTTGCCATACAGCATTGCATGAATTCACTGCTTCATGAAATTGGGAAATAATTGTCCTGCGTTATCACAACTAACGAGGAAATGAGGAAAAGAAGAGTGAAAGTTGAGTTTCTTGCAGCTGAGCAGGAACTCCAGCTCTGTACAATGTGACCAGCCTAAAGCATGTCTTTTATTTGTCCTTCTTTGGGTTACTTTCCCAAAGTACAGCCAGTGTTGGGTTGGCAGTGGGTTCATAGAAGTTGCAGACATTTCATCCACTCTGGCCACCACCAAAATGCAGATTTAGTTGGAAGAAGTCCCAAATACCTTCTAACAGCAGCAGCCTCATGGAATTGTGTTAAATAAAAAGAAGAGTAGCCATTCTGCAGAAACCAAAGCATTTGTGAGGCAGAGACTCCTGCCTTTTGGTCTTTCACTAATTCAAGACAAGGTGATCTGGCCTTGGGATTTGTCTGCTAATAATGGTGATAAATTTGCTAGCAGAGGCTTTCTGAGATCCTCAAAACTACAAGGAGGTAGATGCTGAAATGCCTTTGCCTGGTGGTTGTGCACTTGCAAATATACTATTTTGTGTATTTTCTCTTCACATGGCACATAAAGTAGCATTCAGAGAGAAATGTCTCTGATTTTGTGGAAAGTACCTCATCCACTGAATGTGTCCTCATTTTCTATATATGTGATGCTTGGTGAAATTGGAAAGAGGTGATAAGGAAAAATGAAATGCTGGGGCATGAACAATTCGCAGTCATTAGACATTATAAAACTCCTAGGGAGAGAAATATTTCACAGCTCTTCTTGCTAAAGACAGCCTTGAATATCTAGAATCCAGCTTTGATTTGTGGCTTATACAGGGACACTCTTTGGCTTGACAAATGGCACTTTCCTAACACTTCTCCATGGTGACAAATGTCCATGACTGTGGACCAAGGATTTGAAGAACCAGCAGGATTTTTTTTCAGGCAACAATACCTGTTCAAATCCAGCTCTTGCTCTGCAGGTTGGGTTCACTGCTCTTTGATTGCCTTGTGGCTGTGACAAGACACATGAAGCTTAGCTATTAAGTTTTATAAGATGTGGCATGGAAAGAGGAGTGTTTGAGGTGACACACACTCACCTCAGTGCAAACAGTTCTGTCACCTTCTCTCCCTCAAGAAAAACGTGATGGTAGTCAGCCCAAGCAGAGCAGCACAGTGCTCCCTTCCTCAGTCTTCTCCTCTCATTGGGATGCCTCCTGGCCATGCAGTAATATTTGCTTCCAAAATGCAGATATGCCAAATGAAGCACCCCAAAATCTCCATCCCAATTTTCATGGCTGTCAGCTGTTGATGAGTGCACTCTCCTTCCAGCAAGCTCTCCATGTCCCTCAGGAGCACCTGCAATAGCAGCATCCATGGGTATCTTCATGGTTATTGTTTTTCAAACTGTATCTTTGATTTTGCAAGTGTAGACATCATTTCTGCTCTCAGATCACCTTGACATTTCCTCCTATAAAGTCATGTATAACCACTCCAACTGACTTTTGGTTACAGTTCTGGCTTTCTGGCTCTCCAGTGCTGGAAGTTCATGGTATGATGCTGAAAGCAATATATTGCTTCTAGAGGTGAGGTAGTTTACCCCTGTTAAAGATAAGGAAGTTCAATTCTGTTTCATTTGCTTGCCAAATCCTACTAATGTCATGAGACAAATAGCCAAGCTGGAATCATTTTCAGTCATCAAAAAGCTTCTTATTTTAATACCCAGTGATTGTTTTTAACCTATTCCTATTCATAGGTCTCTTTCAATATACTTTTGTTAGATACAGATACTGAAAATAAATGGAAAGAACATTACAGAACGTTAACAAATTATTAATGGCAACCATTACTAAGACACCTTTCTTGTTTGCCTACCACTTTCACATTAGAATGCTTTTGGGAAATAATAATAATAAAAATATCTCTTGAAGGAATCATTACCAAAGCATTTTGCATGCAGATTACTTCAGGCTTCAGCACTGCAACTCTTGGCTAGGTTGGGAGATGAAGGCCAAGATTTGTTGATTGAGATCAGATGGCTGGTGGTGAGAAGGAATCTAGATGACTTAACTGGAGGGATTAAACTCAAGTCTTTTGGCTTCCATTTGGCTGTTTTATAAACTCCACGACTGGGCCAGCTAGTTGGGCTGTGTTCCCCCTGCCGCGTATGTGTGATGTTAGCGGGGCGGTTTGGAGCATCAGCCAGTCCATCAGCATTAGCAGCCCAGACGTTCTGGGTGAGAAAGGAGAAGACAGTGCAACTGAAAGCTAATATTAGTCCCCAAAGTGCCTGTCTATGCACCTCCAGCTCCGAGCTGCCCTGCTGCCCGGCCACTGCCGGCTGAGGAGAGCAGGGACAAGCTCCTGCCTCTCTAGCCTGCCCAGCACCTGTGTTTTCTGGTGGTTTACAGTGTGTCTTGGGCAGAGCCAACATTCCCAAGAGCTCCAGCTCCATTTCCATGTCCTGCTCAGGGAAAGACAGGTCTCTGCAGCACCCAAAGCATGCCTGATGTCCCCTGGCAGCAGTGGCACTTTGCTGCAGGGTGAAGCACCATCAGGCACGCGAGGAGGAGGAGTTTGGTAGTGACAATTCACATTACCCATTAGATGTAGCCCCATGGGAGCAGATGGAGCTCGCTTGCTTCTTTCTTTCAGAGCCCTAACCTTTAATTTTACAACACTGATTGAAATCAAGAGTGGAAATAAAAAGTCAGAGCTCCTCTGTTTTCCTTCCCCTCCCTTCCATTATCTTCTTTCTTTTCCATCCATCCTCATTTCACATGCCTCTCAGATTGCATCCCCCTGGTTTTCCAGTTATTTATTGACCCAGACCTAATTCCTTATTTCCAGAAATGTGTCATGAATCCTGCCTTTGAGTCATTTGCTTTTTGCTTTCCAGGCTCACCTCTTTGACCACATTTTGCTGTAAGAGATAAGGGTATAGGGTTGGTGGAGTAATCACAGCAGGATGCCTGGGTTTCATTCATAGATCTGTTGCCACTGGCTCGTTATGGAAAATTAGGAGAGTTATTTCACCTTTCAGTGCCTCACCTCTGTGTCACCATCTGTAAAACAAGGCTAATAATTGTTATCTCTTCCTTGCAGGAGAACTGGGGAGCTTCACTAATGACCATCTGCTAAACGTTCTCAGAGCCTCACATGAACATTTCTACTGAAGTGCAAATTATTATTAGAAACCAGGGATTGTTACTGGATTGATATCAAATCATTGTCGACAGCTTCTCTGCAGGGAAAACTTAGGCCCAGCCAACAAGAACAAGCTGCATGTTTTGAAGTTGTGCAGTTGATTATATTGGCTTTCATCTTCTGGTAAGAGGATCCTCTGCCATCTGAACTCTCTGATCTCTGGGAACACAATTCATCCAATCAATCTGGAGGAAAATAAACCTCCTCAGACAAAAAAATAAAGTATCCACCTGAGATCATACGAAGATAGAAGATGTCAATTAATTCCCAGTCCCTAGTCCTTAACTCTTGTAAGCCCAGAGTTTTTCTGGCCCACCAGGCAGTGCCTAAGAGCAGGATATAATGCATCCACTACACAGTCTTGGTGTTGCAAAGAGTCTCATGGGCCTGCCCGGGCTAAATTATAATTGAAAACATGCAAATATTTTACAATGAAATTGGTGCCACTGAAGGCTTCTGTTGACTGTCTGAGGGATACATGTTGATCTTGTGGTAGCATACAAAGATTCTGAGGAGCCAGGACACATTTCAGCTCTGGCACCTTCCCAAGGAGCCAGTCTGGGGTGAAGGACCTCTCCATGTCACTTCTGAACCTGAGCCAGTGCTTTTTCTGCCTAGGTCAGCCTCAAGCTGCCCACTCAGTGCTGATAGCTGATGAATTGAGCTGCAGAGTGAATCTGGAGCCTGTGTTTAGCACTGTGTAGGTAGACAGACACCATCACTGCACTGGATCATCACTGATGTGTGCCCTATTGTGCCTAAGACTCCAATGAGCTCCACTGATGACTTTAGAGGGAACCACTGTCTTAAGCCAGCATGGCTTCCCATCCTTTTAGCAGATGGGCTCATCTGTTGTGTCTTCCCTCAGCTAAAAATTGAGAGGGAGAATGGCTGGAGGCTACAACCCATTACTGACTATTCAATAGCAACCCTGTCAATAGGACAAACAAGTGGAGATGGGGCTGGAGATGGGGATAATTACAAGGACCAAGTTGTGAGGACCAGAGAGCTCAGGTCTGCTGTGACACTAAATGTAATAATGGTGAAGCTTCCAACAGCCTTGACTCTTCCCCCTCTGACAGCATTATGTGCCATTATGGTCACTGTCTTAGTTTGTTGGGTTTAAGTAAAAGCAATGTGTTTTAATGATGCTGTTGCTATCCAACAACATCATCAGTGCTGTAACTCACAAAATCCTTTCCAAAGGAATGGTGTGAGGGCTTACAGGGAGGAAAATGGGTGACTCTGAGCTTTTGGGAGCTGCAAGGGGAATATAAATATCCCTGGTGCAACCATCTGCAGTGCACTGGGAATTCTGGAGACAGGACTTGGTTCTCTTGTGCACTACAGAGCATATTAAAGATGGAAAAAAAATAGCCCAGTAATTTTTTAATTTAAAAAGGATAATAACATCTTGTGTTAAAATTTTAAAAAGCAATCCTCTACATTTAAAAATATACCTATAAAATACTATGTGCCTTTTGGCTATTTCCTAGAATCTGTAACTTTGGTCACATGGCTCTCATTAAGACACCAGAAAATATCATAAACTAGCATTTATAAGCTCAACGTAGGAAATTTCTGTATTTTTATTTTGAATTTATAATCCCAGTCCAAGATTTGCTGAAAGATATGAAACTTTATTTGAGGTTTTGGAAATGGAATGATTTCTGAGCAAAACAGTCTTCTTTTGGTAAAAACTCCCATCTGTTCGAATTTTGACATTTCTTCAGGCAAATATGATTTTTTTGCCTACAAATACTAAAAAAATAAAACAACCCCAATCTGGCTAAGAGTGCAGGCACTAATACTTACAAAAATGCAATGTTATGAAATATTAACAGTTTAAGATAAAGCTACTTAAACTCCGTGGCAGCATAAACACACTCTCCCTGCCTGTCTCTGCAGCACTGAGTCTCTGCCTGTATTTAGCACTGAAGGTAAAGAGGTTTTGATCTAAAAATGGACAATATTAGCCACATTATTTTAACACCAAGGTTAAAAGATCTTTTTAACACCACCCCAGGCAGTTAATAATTCATATTGCCCAAGCATGTAAACAGATGGAAACTTT
This sequence comes from Bucco capensis, assembly GCA_013396975.1. Classification (NCBI taxonomy): domain Eukaryota; kingdom Metazoa; phylum Chordata; class Aves; order Piciformes; family Bucconidae; genus Bucco; species Bucco capensis. The sequence continues at coordinate 20,228 of VWZO01004393.1, read as the reverse complement.
CCTTTGAGTTCACATCTCTGCACGAAGATTAAACTCTAAAATTTGAAATAACATAGACTAATTAATCATATAATGGTTTGAGTTAGAATGGACCTTAAAGATCATATATTTCCAACCCCTGTGCTATGGGCAGGGATGCCATCCACTAGATCAGGTTTCCCAGGGCCCATCCAACCTGGCCTTCAACACTTTTTGGGGATGGAACACTCACAACTTCTCTGGGTAACCTGTTCCAGTGCCTCACCACCCTCTGAGTAAAGAATTGCTTCCTAAGACTTACACAAAACCTTTACATATTTCTTCCTAATTACCTTAGAGAATCATAGAACTGTTTAGACTGGAAAAGACCTTTAAAAAGATGCCCATCATTCCTGACTAATCCAGGGGTTGCCAGGCTGCAGGCTTGGTTTCAGCAGCTCGTGGCTCTTTTCTGAGCAGGCTGCAGGTGGCAATACATTGATGCTCATCTCCTGGAGCATGGGAGCAACCCGAAATGCCTCACTGGGATCAGAGCAGAGGATGTTGCTGTCGAAGAAGAAACACATCAGGAGGGAAATATGATAAGCATAATTGCAGGGAAGGGGTTAGACAGAGATCAAATAGGTTTCCTTTCAGTGGGAATGGCTCAGTTCTAAAGGCACCGCAGTGGATTTTCCTGCCCAGCCTTTGTGCAGAGCTGTGTGGGCTGTGCTGGGAGCCACGCAGAGAAGTCATCTGGAAGTGGAGCAGCACCCGCCGAGATGGGCAAAGCTCTGGGGCACATCAGGGAATATCTTAGAAGTAGAAAGGATGAAATGAGGCATCTTTAATTCCCCTTCTGTGGGCTTGTTGTCATGCTGTTCTCCCGGGAGCAAGAATACAGCCTTGCAGCTCTCCCCCTCCTTCCTTAAAGGAGATTAACCAGAGTAAAACGCTGATTAATTCAAAGTTATGATTTATGGAAACCCTAAATACATTATAGTGCCCTTACAGTGTCCATCCAGCATCCTGCCTCTCTAGGTGCTACAGCAGGTTTTAATGATGACTAAAGGTGTCTGTAAGGGGTTTTTCTGTGCTGAGGTTTTGCTAATCAGCCCTTTTACACCATATTTAATCCCAGGAGGTGGAGAGTCACTAGGGAAGGCAGCCTGGCAGAACAGCCTGAGAACATGGGAAAGGAGAAACATCATCCCTATCCACCTGGAGAAATGCTTCCGAAACTGGAGCAGCTTTGCCAGGAGGGCAGGGAAAGCTATGGCACAGAAGCTCAGGTCTGATATTGCACAGAAGCTCAGGTTGTAGTAGGGAGCTCACTGGTCTAAGCCATATGAAGTTTATCTCAGGATGCAAAACAACAGTTTGTGTAAGGCTTGGGCTCTGCTGCCAGAGGAGTGAGTGGTGCTTTCTGCCTTTTTGTAGTGGCTCTGAATCTTTTACCTCTGTTAAGTGCTTTCTCTGGAAGCCTTTATTTGCTATGCTGTAGGAATAGAACTGTTGTTAAATGGTCTTATTTAACAATAACATTATTCTGCAGAATCCTTGCTGTGCTCTTGCTCAGTTACTCTAAGAACAGGTTGATTAGCCCTGAATGATGCCACTATTAATTCACTGAATAGAGCACACACAAGAGCCAACCCGAAAAGGCACTTTCTGACAGGAAAGAATACCCTATTTTACTGGAAAAGCAATGGTATTTTGATCAAACCATCCTTGATGAAACAGTCTGATGACACAACTTCACCTGATTCACCTTGCTGTGCCCGAGCTGTGTGTGTGTGGCCTCATGGCATGTGTAAACATGCACGAGTGGATCCAGCTCAGGGAGCAGCATCCTTTGGACAGTCAGTACAGTACCTGGCCAAAGAGATGCTACAACCTCTCCCTGCTTTCTCTGTCTCTTCTTGCTCTTTAGTTCTGGCTTCCATCACCCCTGAGTGATGCTCTCCCTCTGNCCTTCCAACCCAAACCATTCTGTGATTCCTTCCTCCATCATCACCCCCTGTGAAGACACCAAGCCAGTGATGGGGAAACCATGGCAGGCAGTGGGGACACATCCAGATAAACCCTCTGCCCTCCCCCAGCTAAAGGCAGAGCTGCCCTGAGCCCTGCTGAGCACAGAAACCTGCTTGTTAGCACAGAGGTTTTATCTGGGGGCTAGGACCCTGAGTGCTGCATGGGCAGGACAATCCAGCACTCTCAGACCTTCCTTTGGGACTTTCCTAACTGCAGAAGATGGCGATGGGGTGATGGATAGGGAAACTGGCTACAGAGGCTGCATAACTTTCTTGCAAGCTGTTTCTGTTGTTCCTGCTGCTATCAGGACAATGGAGGGGACAGACTGAGGGGTGAAACTAGACCTGCTCCCCATGTGGGTGCTGCCTCTCTGCTCCCATCCCCATCCCAGTGAACGGATCTGCCTGTACTCAGCCCACGAGCAGGGCAAAAGGGCAAATTCAGCAATACCTTTGGCTTATCAGTGACAGAACAAATTGATACCAGACCTTTAAGAGGGTGGGGAAACGTCTCTCCATAAAAAGAATCTAAATTTACCATCGTGTTAACAATTCTGTAAGACTTTTTGGCAACTCCTAATGGAAATTTCAGGAGCAGATGGAAATATTTGGAAACGTATAGAACACATGAGACTGCAACATCCATTTTTATTTTCTCATTGGGAGTGTGGAGTGGTTTCATGTTGCCTTGAAATTTCTTTTTGTCTTTTCTTTCTCTCTTCTGGATACTAAGAAAAGCAAGAGGGGAAGCAGGTGATGGATACAGACAGGAGGGGTTTTTTTTTGGTCTTGCTTACTTGATTCCCCTGTGTGGTCTGTGATGGAATTCAACAGAAAATAGCACTAGTGGGAAGTTTCTTGGTCCCAGCAGGAATGGGAGAGCACCTGCTAGCCTGGCAAATTGAGGTGCACAACCTGTATTTACCTCCCAGGCAGCATGTGAGGTTTAATTAATGAGTATTAAAAGGCCCCAGGGATTCTTTGATAGAAGATAATGTCAAAGTATGCAGAATGATTTTTACTGCTCCTGATGGACAATGCCAGTCTCCCTGGGAGAGGAAAATCCACAGAGAACATTCAGAAGGTACATCAGATGTTTCCAGTCCCTGTTGCCCAGAGAGCAAGAAAAAATATAACCCATGCTAGAGCATGAAATTTGGTGCAATAGGACAGGAATAGACAATCTTCTATACAAAAGCTGGGTAAAAATATAATAGCTCTCAGTTACCAAGTTTCTGGACCACTGCTGATCAGTAATGATCAGGAATGAAGGAATACACTGTATTTTTCCATCTCCCCAATGCCTTAGCAGAGTGAAGGCCAATGCACTGGCTTCACTGCTGGGCTGCTCTGGTAGATCAGCTCCTCCAGTTCTCTATGTGGGGAACTCATCTGGAAGCTGAGGCATTTCCCAAGGTGTTTACATTGTCCCGCTTCCACCGGATCTCAGCAGCTCTTGGAATATCCATACCCAAAGCCTTTAATTAGAAGGGAGACTTCTGGGGCTGGTGGTCACAGCATTTATTGTGCTTGGAAGAAGACTGATCTTCTGTTACAGCAAGAGCAAACCAAGGCAGCGCCAGCAGCAGTCCTGACAGTTATCACATCCGTGGCTGGATGAGCTGCACCATAGCACAGGCTTTGGAAAAGGAGTGCAGCTTCCCCTGGAAGGGCAGGGAAATGGACCTGGGTGATGACAGAGTGACTTCTCTCATAACCACTTGAGCAGCTAATGGAGAAAAATGAGTCTCAAAGCCCTGCCTGCCTCTGTACGTTGACAGTAGCATGTACAGCCTCTCCCATTTCATGGCACTGAGTCAGAATAGAGGATGGTTTGGGACTTGCTTCCCTTTCTGATGGACATTGTTGGCATCCCCTGAGAGCAAATGCTCTGCAGTGACAGGAAGTAGCTCTGTGGCATTTCACAGGTATTTCAGCAGCCTGTGGTGGGTCCCTGCTGCCCCTTGCCTCCTCTTCTACTGCAGAGAAACGAGTTGGGGACAGCACTCAGCATTCTCACTCTCTGTTTTTGCTGCACAACCTCTTTTTCCATACTGAGATTAATGCAAGGGAATTGGGCTAAATTTTCTTGTATGCTGGTCACACTACAGAACCACATCTGCCCAGATCTACAGAAGTGGTTCAGGTCCTAAATCCTCTTAGTCTTATCAATTTCTAGTGATTTTGATGGCAAAGAGAGCTTGGAGAGCTTTGCAGGGTTGTGCCCATGGCCAGTGCTGCAAAGCTCTCTCCATCCGTGCTGGGGGAAGGTGTCACTGCTTTGGTCCTGGCACATTTGCCTTTGCCCAGAGGCAGCAAGTGCCAAGCCACAGCATCTTCAAGTGATAACTACTCCCTTGGTACCTTGTAAAACATAAAGAAAGCATCTGGAGTGATTAACTGTGGCTCTTCCTTCCTAATTGCAATATGATCCCATGTATGACATGGAAGCTGTTAAGATAATTCTTTTTTTATTGACTACTAGTGCATAATTGTATTATAATCTCTCTGTCTCTGATAAATATGCATAACACACTTGCAAGTGCTTCAAGGCAGGTTTGAACCACATGCTCACACAACTTTACCAGATGCTGTGTCCTTCTATTCATCCCCAAACAGAAGAAAAAACAAACAAACAAATTCCAAACTCTGCTTTATTCAAAGCATTCATCAACTATAAAACCCCAGCGACTGAAATGAAAAAGCTTCTATGAGTTGAGAATAGTATGTCCATGAAACCATCTGGTTATAAACATATTAAAGAAAAAAAATCTCTGTTTTGTTTGCAAACCACTTAATAGCTCTAAAAGGCTTGAAGCGAACCAACCTGAAGCTAAATCTGAAACCAACCCAAATTTACTTTATTCCCCAGTGCAAGGTGTTCAGGGAGAACATCAACAATAAAAAGCAGTTGGGTTTTAAAAAGTTAATTATTTTTGATCAGCAAAGGAAGTAGTGTTATCTGTAATGCAGACAAATGTCTGCTGATACCTGTGATTCATGTGCTGACAATGACTCCTCTCTTCCAGCTGTCCTTCCTCTGAGCTACTTCACCTTTTTCTCTACTTTCTTGCACAGTATATTTTCAGCCAAGATTATTCACATCCAAGACAATGAATGTGGCTCTGTATGGCCAGAGCATGGCTGAGTGATGTTCCTTTTCCTTGGTTGTCATCACTGAGAAGCTGGCCATGAGCAAACAGTGCACGCTGGCAGCCCAGAAGCACAATGGCATCCTGGGCTGCAGCAAGAGAAGCGTGGCCAGCAGAGCCAGAGAGGTGATTCTGCCACTGCACTCTGCTCTGCTCACACCTCCTCTGCAATACTGGGTCCAGTTCTGGAGCCCTCAACACAGAAAGGACATGGAGCTGATGGAGCAGGTGCAGAGGAGGCCACGAGAATGCTCAGGGGCTGGAACAGCTCTGCTCTGAGGACAGGCTGAGGGAGCTGGGATTGTTCAGCCTGGAGAAGAGAAGGCTTCAGGGGAACTACTAGTGACCTTCCAGGACCTAAAGGGAACTTCCAAGCAGGCTGCAGAGGGCCTGTTTGCAAAGGCCTGCAGTGAAAGGACAAGGGGCAATGGTTTGAAATTGGAGAAGAGTTGATTTATACTTGATATTAGAAAGAAGTTCCTCACCACGAGGGTGGTGGAACACTGGACCAGGTTGCCCAGGGAGGTGGTTGAGTTCCCATCCCTGGAGGCATTCCAGGTGAGGCTTGCCAGGGCTGTGGGCAAGCTGCTCTAGTTGGGGATGTCCCTGGCCACTGCAGGGGGGTTGGACTAGATGAGCTCCAGAGGTCCCTTCCAACCCAAACCATTCTATGATAAGATGTTGAAGTAGAGAGACATCTCTGAGATCAGAGGGAGCTCCATGAGCTGTGTTGGAGGGAATACAGGGGAGGGAGTGATGCCAATACTGAGACTCAGCCACTCTCAGAGAGGTATTTCAGGCCCTGTAGCCCATGTGAGCTGGACTAGCTAATGATCACTGATGCTTTAGTGCTGTCTTTCATTAAAATCCGTTGTTAGAGCTGCAGCCAGTTGCATCTAGTCCCTCCAATGCAACTGCAGTTCTTCAGCCTTCTCCTGTCTCCAGTTTGGTCTTCTCCTATCAGCACTGCAGAGCTACATTCCCTCTTTTGTGTCCTATTGTAGATGTTTCAGTATAAAAGGCAAAATGGCATTTTTGTTTTACTTTTCTAAGAGGTGCTGCTGCTTTCTGCAGCATGGAGCCAGCTTGGGAGCTGCTCCTCAGCCTGTCCCAAGCCATGGTTGGAAAAAAAAGCAACTGAAGAAGCAAAGCACAGATTTCCCCTTTCCATGCAAGTGTGGAAAACTCCAATCTGCTGTGGGGGGATGGACACAGCCTGTTAAACACCCTCCAGGTAGTAATGGTAAAATGAGCCTCCCCAAGCTAGGAAAATGATGCTGGGTGCTGAGTGTTTGACAAAAAACTGGCTCGAGTTACACTAAATAATTTCCTCATCATCAGTCAAAATTACCCTTTCCTTCCTCCTTCTCCTCTCCCTCATGAAATATAAGAAGATGAAAACAAGAAAGGAGGGGGACAAGAGGAAGAAGCCAGGACAGCTGAAAAAGTGCAGTGGTTTCTCCTCAGAGAAGCTCTGCTGTCTTCCCAGGACCATGATGTCTATTAAAACCAGTCAATCCTATGCAGGGTTATTTGGGAAGTGCTGGGAGCTAAAGAAAACCTTGCAGTGGACTTTGCATCTGGCATTTACAGCATTAGACTCTGGAAACACTGCAGGGAAGAAAAGACTTGTTGCCATCATGATGGCTGATGTCTCTGCTGTAGAATGGGGCCAGCAGGCCCTGAACAGCATGAGGCAGGAGAGTGATGCCTAAAGATTTGGGCACATTCTGTAGATTTCTAGGATTATTAGAGACTTATTATTAGGACAGGCTGAGGGAGTTGGGATTATTCAGCCTGGAAAAGGCTTTGAGGAGACCTTCTTGTGGCCTTCCAGTATCTGCAAGGGCTACAAGCAAGCTGGTGAGGGACATTTTAGGATGTCAGGTAGTGATAGGATTAGGGGAAACTAGAGGAGAGTAGATTTAGATTAGATATCAGGACAAAGTTCTTCCCCATGAGGGTAGTGAGACACTGGAACAGGTTGCCCAGAGAGGTGGTAGAAGCTCCATCCCTGGAAGTTTTTAAGGCCAGGCTGGATGTGGCTCTGAGCAAGCTGCTCTAGCAGGAGGTGTCCCTGCCCATGGCAGGGGGTTGGAACTAGATGATCTTTAGGGTCCCTTCCAACCCTGACAATTCCATGATTCTGTGACCTTGGCTTTTCTCATCCCTCTGCTACTCCAGGATTCCCTGGAGCTGCCCTTTTGTTCTAGGGCTGATCAAGCCATGCTCCTTGGAGCTGCCCAGAAAATAGTGCATAAAAAATTCATAGCTGTCGTATCCATCCCTGTAGAAGGAAGTTCACAGCTGCCAGTGGGTTGAGAGCAGAAATGACTGTCCTGTCTGAAAGCAAAACCAGTTTGCCCAGCTGCTGGGCAGAAGTGGTTTTCAGAGGCTTTTTCCAGGATGCTCCCTGTCTCTGGCCATGGCTATGTGCCCTGACAGACAGGCATGTGCTGGTTGCTCATGGCTATGGGGAGGGCAGCGTGAGCTCCACCAGCAAAACTCACCCAGTGACTCACTAGCACCTCAGAGCCAGATTTTCTCAGCTGCTACCCATTAGCACTTTGACTTCAAGGCTGCTTCACTGCTTCACACCAGGAACTCTCCTTTTTTTTTCTTTTCAATTTTTTTTTTGGTTAAATCTCTGTGCAGACAGAAATTTCCCTGAATTTCTTGGCCTGTTCTATAATCTCCTTTTATTGACTGATTTATTTGTGTTTACTTTGGTGATGGGCAGAATCCCTTCCAGTTGCAGCGGGCTGGTGCCTGTTGCTGATCCCAGGCAAACTGGGGATTTTTCTTTCACTTGCTCTGGTGGATGCCTGAGTCCTTGCCTCACAAACATCAACTGGTGGCAAATGACAAATTCAGCTTCATCTTCTCTCCCTTCTGTGATGGACTCTGGAGAGGGATGATTATGACTATTGCTAATTATCTGCCTGAAGAATCATGGAAAATATTTGGCATTGCTCAGCCCCAGATATAACATGATGAAATATGTCTTACAATTATGCTTAGTCTAAAATTATAGGCCCTTAAATACTTTGCATACCACTCACAGCTGGTACATCTAAATTTAGGGGTTCCATCCTCTGAACAGTGCAGCAGCATCATGCACTATTGTTTGAGGGGACATGGTGGGGACACTCTGGTCAACCTTAGGCAGCACAACTCATGCCTTGCTTTTCTCAATTCCTTTATGAACTTTTACAGCCACTTGCAGGCACCATGCAGTGTGCCATGGGGATGGGATTGCAGCTCTGATGTTCTCATGCTCATCCCAGGCTTGCACAGAACCTGCCTGCCTATCCCACCACCCCCTGGGCACAGCTCTGGCCCTGCCCAGTGACCTCAGGGAAGGAAAGAGTTCTTTCAACTCCTTATTTCCCAGTTGGGCTTTATTTTTCTTTCCACCACCTCTTGACCCTGGACGTGGCAATGAGGGCTGGCGTCCATAGAGCTGAGAAAGTTCTCAGCATCTTCTTTCCTTCCTGCAGACATCAAAAGCAGATTGTGGGCTCCATCACATTTTACATCACGGCAGGTTTTGATCCTTTAAGCATAGGAGATATAAATCTTCTTCCTCTTTCTTTCTCTGTCTGGGTGTTGATTCTTTCCTGTGTTCTGAAGTTTCTCAGGAGAAAATGCAAGTAGGTTTCTAAGCTGACTACCTGTCGTCAGATTTCTTACCTTGGTGATTCTTAGCATTACTCTTAGTTGAATAATGTTTGTTCTGACAGGGTTTGGAGAGTACTAGAGCAGGGCACAGAAGGGAGTGCAGGAGCTTTGCCTTGCCAGCAAACAGACCTGGTTCAGTAAACCCATGGCTGTGTTGCTGTGATTGGGAGATGCCTCCAGCAGTTTGCTAACACTGGTAACAGTGATGCCAACTTTTCAGCATGGCTAGGCATGGAGAGAAGCAGAACCAGGCTTTCAAACTCATCCCCTTCATGGACATCCCTGGGATGGATTGGCACAGCCCCACTAAAGCTAGGGGTGCAGTCCAAAAACCTGGTATTTCTAATTCTACTCTAAGGGAGAGAAGCCTTGAGCCTGGACACCCCATTCCTACAGAGCCTTACAGCTGCCTGGTTTGCTGTGGTGCTTCTTCCAACATCTAGTGAGTCAAGGGGCAGAAATGATGCCTTTGTGTCTTCTTGGGTAAGAAGCACTTGGGCCAAGGGCTGTTTTAACCCATGTTTTAAGTGCCTGAAATCTTAAGCCTTTACATGGACTGGGAGCTGCTTTCCCAAAGGGATCTAGTCATGTCCCTGTCTGACCCAAGTTCCTCATTCAGAGCTTCCTTCACATCTCTGATGGAGGTTGAAGGACTCAGAGGAAGGCAGGAAGGTGAGAAAAAGGTGAAGTCCAAGGAGCAGGAGTGAGCAGGGCCAGATCTGCTAATGCCAGAGCATTTCCTAGCAGTGAGCTGTTGTCTGAGCAAGCGAGCACCACTTGCATCACTGCCAACAACTTCACCTTCTATGGGCTCATCCTCGACATCCTCACAGCAATGGCAGTGACTCCTACCTGAACAAGTTATCTTAGGATGATAATGATGCATTTGTGCTGCCTTTTTCATCTGCTGCAGAGGCAGCTACAGAAACTAAATATATTACATGGAAGATTTTCTTTTTTGCAATGTGCATGTCTGTGAACTTGCCTTGCAGAGAGGATGGGGTGTAGACCTCAACTGCCTGGAGCTGGTCATCATCATAGAATCAGAGAATCACATCATCTAAGAGTAGTTTAGGTTGGAAGGGACCTTTAAAGGTCATCTAGTCCAACACCCCTGCAGTGAGAAGGGACATCTTCAACTATATGAGGTTGTTCACAGCCCTGTCCAACCTGACCTAGAATGGTTCCAGGGATGGAGCACCTACCATCTCCCTTGGCAACTTGTGCCAGTGTCTCATCACCCTCAGTGTAAGAAATTTCTTCCTTCTATCTAGTCTAAATCTCTCCTTTTTTTTAGTTTAAAATCATCACCCCAGCCTGTCACAACAGACCCTGCTAAAATGACTATCCATCATGGTCATCATCACCATCACCCTCCTCCTCCTGCTCTTCACACTGCCCAGGGCCAGTGTTCACACTCAGCTTAGTGTCCAGCAGCAGATGTCCAGGCAGGGAGCACAAAAGTCACACTGTAAGCAAAGGTCACTGTCACTGGTCCCCCCTGCACCCTCGTGTGCCAGGCTGGCTGGGAAAGAGAGCAGGGACATGCACAGCTGGGCATCACCCACCAGAGAGAGCCCACCATTGCCTGGGCTGATTTTAATGAAGCACAATCAAACTGAATGCAGAAATTTCAGTGATTTACTGTCAGGAGCATGAAAAAGAAGGAAAAAAAAAACAAAAACCCCAACAACCTAGGAATGGGGGTGGGGGGAGGGAAGGTCATTCCAGTTTCTTCCTGCTTACACCCCTCACAGCTTTCGGATACAGGATATCGCTGAATGGCAACCTCCATGCTGCAGTTATTTTTAAGCCACTGATAGCTTTCGAAGTGACCTCGCTCTACATGAGCAACAGCAGCCAAGAAGCTGTTTTTTTCCGGCCCTTCGACGTCAGATTGCTTCCTTTGACACCTCTGAGAGCCAAAAAATGGGAAGCATTCTCTTCCCAAGGTGATTTTATATTTTTTTTTCCCCTGTGATACTAGCACTAGGTCTCTCTCTCAGGCTCAGCATGAATGGCACTGCCCTGGGGACATAGCCCTGAGGTGAAAGCTGAGGTCTCTGCTTCAGGGCAAAGGTCTCCAAATTATCCACTCCCTGGGAAAAAAAAAAATTGCCTTGGCTGGAGGCAGAGTTAAGGCAAATTCACCTCAGTTTAAAGAACTCTGGAATGCACTTGTAACATTTTCTTTTCCTTTATTTTTTCCTCCTCCTTTCCAGGGCAGCTGGGGCTTTCCAGGATATCCCAGCTCACATCTCTCTAACCTGTTTACTGTAATCAGATTTAGGACAAGTTTATCAAGCTCATTCACAAGTGAGTGCAAATAACTAAGCACTGCTCTAGCCTGAGAGCTCTGAAAGACCAGGATAACACTCCCACTTTTTGGAAGCACAAGGAATTTTAAGCACCCTCACATGAAAATAATAACAAAGGCTCTATCTGGGACTCTGCCACAGAGCTGGGGGTGATTAAGCAAGTTGCTTGCTGCCTCAGTTTACCCACATTTGAAGCATGGCTTTGCACTGACTCAATGATTGTGCACCCTGCAGCCTCTGTGTGGGGCACATATTTCTCTCTACTACTCAACAGCAAACTGCAAGAGAGGTTTCAATAAAAAACCCAGATGGAATGGGTTCAGCTAGAGGTGCAAGGGCAGGTCACAGCTGCACCTGATTTTCTCAGAATTTGAGACACACTTGAAAATCAAAAACAAGGACAAGATGAAAAGGCCTCAAGTTGCATCAGGGGAGGTTTAGGTTGGACATTAGGAAAAATTTCTTCCCTGAAATGGCTGTCAAGCTCTGGCATAGGCTGCCCAGGGAAGTAGTAGAGTCTCCATCTCCAGAGGGATTTAAAAGCCATGGAGATGTGGTGCTGAGGGATATGGTTCAGTGGTGACCTGGCAGTCCTGGTTAATGGTTGGACTTGATGATCTGGAAGGTCTCTTCCAACCAAAAATGATTTTGTGATTCTTTAATTACATGAAATATGGAATATGAAGGGCCTGTCTGGGTAAGACCCTTGTGGGGGTATATGAACCTGCACATTGCTGCTCTGCACAACTCTCTGGGCTCCTTATGAGGCTGGAAAAAGGGGAAAACACCAGGCTGGGACGTGGTAAGCTCCCATCCTCAACTCTGCTTTGTCTCTGCACTGCCTCCAGCACTTCAAAGCAACCAGGCACAAAAATCTGGCTGAGAGGTATCCTTCAAAGGCTCTTCTTCCTGCGTCACTCATCAAGGAGAGGGCACTGGGCTCAGATAGGGATTTCTGAGCTCAAAAAATGTCAGAAGGAAGTGATGGACTCGGAGGAAATTCTTGCGACGGTCAAAGAGGAAGCGGGAGATGTGAAAATACACGATGTATTTTCCTCCCACAAGCTGTGCTCTCTGTTTTTATTATCATAAACCTGGGCCCAGAGGATGTCAGCTTGTTTATTTATTTGTTTAAATGAGGTTTCTCTCCTTGTTCAAACATTCCCATGTTGGCAGCTGCTGCGCTCACACTCCATGTCCTGCTTCCCATCTCCCCTCCTCTCACAAAGGGACGTGTCAGCCTGGGCAGCATCCTCAGCCATGGTGAGGTGGGAGATGCTGAAGGAAGGTGGGAGGTGAGTCCTCAACATGCAGCAAGAGCCCCTTGGGCTGGTGGCACCACCATGTCCTCATGCACGGCACCATTGTGTTGCCTGTGCAGCCTCTCCAGGCTCAGAACTTCTCTCCCTTGGAGTAAAATTAGAAATATCATTTTTTTTGGCCTGTTCCCCCTGAGTTAGAGTCCCCTTGCAGAACAACTCAGGCAAGTATGTGCTGGAAACACAACCAGTGTCTCATTTTCTGTCCTTTTGAAGCATTGTCAGGATGCTATGGAGCCTCTGTGCACACCTAAAACTGCTCATGCTGGCTCCAGAGGGCTTTCTATCAGCTGGCTGGGCAGCAATGACCCACAGAGAGTCTCATGGGGATTGTGACCCCTCCCACCCTGACCTCCCCAGACAGTTAGTGTTGCTGCCCTGTAGTCCCCAATGAAGCTGAAGGATACCCAGAGCCCTGCATGGATCCACATAACCCAAGTGAGACAGCAGTGTACGTGGTGTTCAACCCAGCTCTTGCTTTCACCACCATGGAGATCAGGGGGAGTTTATCTATCATCTTGTAATGTCAGCCAGCCCATGTCCTCTGCTGGGACACTTCTTCCCCAAGAAAGCTGGCATTACCCCCCAGCTGAGCCTGGCCTCTCCTGGAGGGGTCACACTGGCAGGAAGCTGCCTTTCACCCCAGCGTGGTGAGGAGCCGCGGGAGATGCACCTGGGAGGAGAAGCACTTTGCTGGAGGAAGAAAACAGGATCTAACATATAAACAACATCCTCAATGGCTCAGCAAGTGAGTCGCTCTTTCCAGAGCTTGTTTTTGAGCCATTGTTGCAGCTCCCATGCCCCCCCTCCAGCTACAAAGTGCAATTAAGTCAAGACAGTAAGAACCATCAGAACCCCAAGGATCTTCTTGCAATGGTAGAGCTCTGGATGGACCCAGCAAGGGCAAATATTGCACAGGTGGAGGGTAGGAATAATTCCTGGCTCCATTCCAGGGTATGTTTGGGACTAAAATACATGAGTAGGATGTGATTTCCACCTCTCAGGCCCTGAGTATTTAGTTCAAAGCTTACTACAGGCTGCAAGGTAACAGTGAGTAAATGGGACAGAGCACCTGTGGGGACAAAGTAGAAGGTTTGCCAAGGGGTCCCTCATGCTTCTTCCAGACAGGACCCTCCACAGCACTCCCCACAGTGAAGATGGGTTTCTGGCTAATGGACTTTTATTTTACATCCAAGTAGTAGAACTTCTGCATGTTTCTGGAATCAATCATCCTATATCCTGACCTCTGTAGTTGTGGCATTAAGCAGAGCACCCCACATAGCCCCTGAATTTTGGCTATTTTTTAACTGAAAGCCATTTTAATTTAAAGAACACAAACTACTTGTTAGTTTGTTTTCCATTATTTATTCCTGCCCTTCCTCCTCTAAAGCAAGGATAAGTAAGTAGAGCATTGCTGACAGCTAGTGAGCCCAAATTGTTGTAGTACCCCAAAGGGATCCAACTGGACAGAACAGGAGGGCTGAGCAGCATGGGCTATTCCTGCACCACATCTCCCACAGCCTGAGCCCCTCCAGGCTTTAGGGTGCCTCCAGGCCACCCCAGAATATTCTTAGTGTCTGACTGTCCTGCCACAGCTTGTTCCCAGATTTATTTTCTGGTTTATCTGGATAAGAAGAACATGTTTTAACTTTGGGAGCTTGGTTGGGCAGGCTTACACCAGTCCAGAGAGTGGCCTGGCTGTCCTCAGAGAAAGAGGTGAACAACCTTCACTCCTGTACCCTGTAGCTATAGGTAGGTACTATCCTAGTGTTATTTGCAGTATTTCTTCTGCCTTGTTATGAGAGGCCCTGCATTCTCATTCCAGTACCACCTCACAGCCCACCCAGCACTCCTGTTTTGGCCCAGGTCCCTGTGTGACAGCCTCTCCCCATCACCCTGCAGCCCCCTGGACCACCCTTGGGCTCCTGCCCAAGGCTAAACCCATCTCCTGCTTTGTTCTTATGCCTAATATGGCCACTTTCCCCCAGGTGTCTTCAAACATAATGTTGACTTGAACCCATCCCCATGGGCTTGGAAGAAGTTCCTCCCCACGAGGGTGGTGGAACACTGGCCCAGGTTGCCCAGGGAGGTGGTTGAGTTCCCATCCCTGGAGGCATTCCAGGTGAGACTTGCCAGGGCTCTGGGCAAGCTGCTCTAGTTGGGGATGTCCCTGCCCACTGCAGGGGGGTTGGACTAGATGAGCTCCAGAGGTCCCTTCCAACCCAAACCATTCTGTGATTCTATGATTCTATGATCCCCCAACTGAGATGCTGTTCTCTTTCTGGATGGGAACAACAGCCAGTACTGGTTTCTTCCATTTTTCCTTTTTCTCTTTTCCTCCATTTTCCTTCCTTTCCCCAAGCCTTGTCATGGAAACCCTGCTGTTTCCAAGGAGACCTCATCCTACATTTCTTTGTCTGTGGTGTCCCCTCTGGGGAGCAAAGGGACACCCTCCTACACATTCTCACCTGCCCATGGGATGCACCCCAGCCCCACTAGCTCATAGGATGCCCAGGGTGGGGTTGGGACATGGGATCTCCCAAAGGGTTAAGCTGCTCCTCAGCACAGGAAGCCTGCATCCTAAGCCAGATTCCCAGGGAGGAAACATGCTGTTTCTTGTGGGAGAAAAGGTAAGTGAAGTGTTAACACGATTGCCCGAGCAGAGGTCATCAGCATATCCTGCTGCAAACTTCCTGAGTAACCTCACACCAGAAAACAACAACCCCCAGGGCTGGATGGGGTGGGTTTGTTTTCAACTCTGATTACCTTGGACCTACTTTCTTGGTATCTGCCCACATAGCCACCCCACAGAGCAGCCAAAGACCTGCTCCAGCACCTTCTCCTCCCTGGATGGCTCTTGGGGGTTTTCTTTTTGTGTTTCTCTTGTGTCTCTTGTTGTGGTTTTGTGCCCTGGACTGGAGCAAGGAGCAGAGGAGGGAAGCACAGTGCAGTTCTGGAGATTTCAAGTGAACTGGGGTTGTTCACCTGATCTAGACATGGATGTCCCTGCCCACTGCAGGGGGTTGGACTACATGACCTCCAGAGGTCCCTTCCAACCCAGATGGTTCTGTGATTCTGTGTGTTTATCCTGGAGAAAAGGAGGCTTGGAGGAGACCTTCTTGCTTATTGCTCTGGGAGAAACATCCTGGATGAGCCTGGACTGATGGCCTGGATGCTGTCATGTGCAGTACCACAGGCAGAGGAGGTAGAGAAACTGCTGAGTATCCATCTGTCTGTCCTCCACAGTCATGTCCTCATGTCCCCTTGCATTTGCCTTTCTTTAGAAACTCTTACCTAAGTTGTAAAGTCCAAAGGTTCCAGGGCCTTGAAGAGGATTAAAGAGACTTCCAAACAACTCCTGACACACCAGTAGTGGCCAAGTTCAATTGACTGGGCTGAATTTGAATTCATAGATTCATATTGGATTGGAAGGGACCTTAAACATCATCTAGTTCCAACCCACCTGCCATGGGCAGGGATGCCAATCACTAGACCCTTCTTTTTCCTTTTTCTGCTAAAAGACCTGTCTCACAGCCACCATCATCAGGCTTCCTGTGCTCAGGATTTAGGTTGATTTGAGGGGTCTGAGAAGAGGAGCACAGACATCCCTGGAGGTGGTTTGGAGCAGCAGGGCAGCAGTGCAGCTGTATGCCCTGGGAGTGATGCATGGCTCCAAGGGAAGGCGATCGATGCCATGATTAGCTATGCTAAATTGAAATCTTATGATCTTCAGGGTGCTTACATAAAATGCCAATTAGTATGTGGTCTACATTGTTTCGTAGAAATGTTTTTCATTATATTTTGCTGTCAGCAAATGCTGGTGTGAAACCAGTTTTCATCCCTCATATGGCCACCATGAGGAGGTTGGGAAATGCACTAGCATGACTGGAGTCTTCCTTTAGATAGATAGGTTATCTTGTTCAGCCAGCATCAGCGCAGCATCTTTGCTTCAGGCAGTGGGATGGACACTTTCATGTTGGAAGGGACAAGCCCAGAGCTCTGGAGGCTCCTGCCCAAAGTTGTCCTGACAAGTGCACCCAACACTTCCAATCCGCTGCAGCTCCTGTTTGTTGCCTCTTTGAGTCTTATTTTTTGTATCATTGCTGCGTCAATAAAGTGCTGAGTCACAGGATCCAAGAAATACTGAGCAAAACAGCCACCAGGGACTCCTATGTGTTAAAATGTCTGGGATGCTTCCTATTAAATACTAACAAAATGCTGTAATAATAACTTGGCAGCTCTCTGCCTCCGTCAGCCTGATGCTCAGAGTGGGTTTGCTTTCCTAAAGTTCCTTTAAGCATCTCAATAAGTTGAAGGGTAGGAAGGAAGGCTGCTTCACTTGACTTTTGCCTGAGTAAGTTCTTGTAATGAACAAGTCTCTTCAGGAGCTGGAAAGGATGAGAAATCCATCTTGGGATCAGGTTAACTGGCAGTAGCATGGGTGATCTCACGCTGTGTTTCCTGATAACACAGGCACAGGTGATGGGTTTTGCAGAGCTCTGGTCTTGGCAGGTTTCACCAGATGTGTAGGTATGGGTCAGGAGTGGCTTCTTTCACGTCCTACGGAAGCATTACAAAGCCACCTATGTTTTAACAATAAAAAGCAAAAAGCAGCAGAACTCCTGCTGGCACCCCTGTGTCATGCTCTCATTTAGCAATGAGATGGTTTAATTCATATATACTACCTAAGCCTGAAATAAGTTTGCACGGGTGTATCTGTGGAGGTTCTTTTGTTTTCATTGTTCATGAAAGGACTTTGTCTGTTGCCTGCTGAGTCTCTCAGAGCAGATTTCCTGGCCTAGGTGGCACCAGATCTCTCTGCTGCAGGTCCCTGCACAGCACGACATGCTCCTCCCAAAACTCCACTGCTGGGAAATCTTCCCAAAGGACTACATTCCCCTGAATTCAGGAAAAAATGGAAGTTGAACCAGATGAAAAATCAAATACATTGTGCTGACTCCAATCTGTGGAGGTTTTTTGATGAGAAATGCTATGCAGAAGGCTTGTTAAACTGTTTTGCATTAGTTACTACTATACTTTGTAAATCTCCTGAACAACCAGATGCTAAGTAGCAGAATTTCTATCTCCTAGCATTTCAGACAGTCTGGATTTGCCATATAGCTTCTCCTACATTTGCTCCTTAAAAAGTTAGGGTTTCTAACCATCAGATTAAAAGGGGCTGGAGCAACCTTCACACACCTGTAGAAGGGGGAAACCAAACAGATGTTGAGAATAGAGTGTAGTCCCTTTTGCAGAGGGTGTTGTGCAAGGGCAAGGAGCATATGAGTGCAATGCCACATGCATGCTTGGCTTCACAGCTAGCACAAATGCTTCTAAAAACAAATAACAGTAATTTACTCTCTCCTAAACTAGCAATGAAGTCTGGGCTGCAATATGGTGAAGGAGAATTTACCACTGATTTAATATGATTAGGATTTTTTTCCCCCCATGAGTTTGTGCTTGTCTTTTTGTATTATCTGGAAGGTCAGTGTGGAGTCCTGAGTCAGGAAAACAGCTAACTTAAATTCACCCCTATTCATAGCAGAAGTCTTATGGTTTGACTTCAGAGTGATCCATGCATATGCTTAACATTAAGGCTCTGCTTACAGGCTGTCCAGAATAATATGCTATAGTGTATTTTGAGAACTCATTTTTACTTTTTATTACAATAATAACTTCTACAGCGACATGAATTCCAAGACGAAGCACCAAGAAATAACATACCCTTCCAAATGGTTTTCCCCTTTACACTGTTATTAGAATACATATTAGGAGAGCAGCACTTTATGAGACAGAGCACTTTCCAGAAGGCATATTTTTCTCCACCTCACTCCAGCACAGCAGTTACTTTATAGTCAAAGATTAAATATATTACCAAGTCTGCCTCTGCAAGTTGTAGTCAAATGGATCATTAAAAGGGGAGGATAGCAGGTGCTAGGCTATTGCTTCTGAATGGCTCAGCTCTGGGAGATGCTGAGCTCCTGGAGCTTAGGTTGGCCTTTTTTTCCCTGTTTCCTTTTCAGATTTCATGCTGGAGCTCCATAAAATGATGTGTTTGGAAAACTGTCCTGCTGCAAGTCTGGCAGCATTTTGCATTGCTCCAAGAGCAGAGCTACCACGGGCACTGAGCCTAGGATGATAACAAATGGCAGTACTATGGGACAGGGAGATGTCTAATAATTCCCTTTGTGCTTCTTAGTAATTAGTGCCTAAGCCCTAATTAGCAATGTCAGACACAACACAAACCATGCCCACAAGCCTTGGTGGGGAGATCGGAAAAACCTCAGACATTATTCAGTGCAATAAAAACAAGCAAGGTGGAAGACCTTGGGTGGGGTAGAGTGCACCCTTAGTNCTGGAAAAGAGGAGACTGAGGGGAGACCTCATTGCTCTCTATAACTACCTGAGGGGAGGTTGTAGGGAGGCAGGAATTGGTCTGTTCTCCCTAGTGGAGAGTGATAGGACAAGGGGAAATGGATTGAAACTGCGCCAGGGGAGGTTCAGGTTAGATATTAGGAGGAATTTCTTTACTGAAAGGGTTGTCAGCCATTGGAACAGGCTGCCCAGGGAGGGGCTTGAGTCACCGTCCCTGGAGGTGTTTAAGAGACTGCTGGATGTTGTGTTGGGGAGCATCATTTAGTGGGGGGATAGGGCTAGGAAAAAGGCTGGACTCGATGATCTTCAAGGTCTCTTCCAGCTGTAACTGTTCTATGATTCTATGAAGACAACTCAGACCCCAGCAGATGTACATCTATCCCTCTGTAAACTTCTCCAACTGCTGGCAAGTTGGCTGTAGGACAGGGCAAGTGGTAACTCCCTTGAGTGTGGGCAGGAGGAGAAGAGAAGGACCATGTAGCCAGGGTCACTCCTCCTGTATCACTTAGGCTCTGCATCCTGACATTCATGGCACAGGCACCTCCTATTGAATCATGTCAGCTTTTAGCCATGATGAAAAAAGTAGATTTCTTGAAGAGTAAGCAAGTAGGAGAGTTAAACATTTTCTTTCAGGCTGATGGTTTATTTCAGTTACCATTGCTCTAACAACCTGAGACCCAGCTCCTCTGCAGGAGGGAGATGATAGCCTCTGGCTTACTCACACTCTCTCTCAGCATCTTTTCTTCAGGGGAGAGGAACAATGACAACATTTCCATTTTAAAATTAAGCTGCAGAAGGCAAAACAAAACTCAAACTCAGCTAATTTTATCTGTGGTTTAGAAAAGAATCAACAACCAAAAACAGCAACAAAAAAGGCCAGTAAAAAAAAAACCCCAACAAACCCAATAGGAGAAATGAGCAACATCTGCCAAATAAAATCATTCACTCACTCCTCATATTAGTCAGGAGAGAAATAAACTTGAAAAGGCCACACAGTAAAACAGGTCCTCAAATACAGTTAGAAAACAATGAGTCAAGCTCCCTGCTTGAGCTCCTTGAACTCCTCTGGATTTTCTGGGGAAACAGCACGTGGCTGCAAAGTGGTAGTGATGCTCCAGGATCTGGGAATAAATGAGGCTATTTAGACCATTTTGTTAATGCAAACTACAGAAGAGACAGAGTAATGGAGCCAATTTGCTGTGTGGGTGTGTGGTTGTTTGTGTCCTCTCTCTGCACCACTGCAGTGTTTGGAATCTCACCTGACTCCCTGCTGCACCTGGTGCCTGAGGACAAGCAGGAGGGTACCTGACAGGAAGCCTGAGGAGCAGGTGGTGCTTACTGGAGACACAGCTCATGCCCTTCCTGCCAAACTGTTCTTATTGTCATAGAATC
>VWZO01004392.1:137543-156521 GCA_013396975.1 Bucco capensis | reverse complement strand
GGGGCTGCAGGCAGGTGCCTGGCCTGGGCTCTGCAGAACTGGGGGCCTGTGCTGATGGAGCCCTGGGCTGGGCTGGGCTGGGCTGGGCCAGCAAGCATACATGTGTTCCAGAAGGAAAGAAGACTTCTCTCCTGCTGAGGGTGCAGAGCCCTGGCCCAGGCTGCCCAGGGAGCTTGTGCACTCTCCTTCTCTCGACAGCTTCCAAACCCACCTACGTGGCATTGTGCTCAACCTGCTCTGGGTGACCCTGCTTTAGCAGGGAGCTTGGACTGCAAGATCTCCAGAGGTGCCTTCCAAGCCCCAGCATGCTGGAATTCTGGCCTTTGGACATGATGTTCCCAGCCAGCAGAGCAAGCAAGCAGCTGGGATCTGCCTGGGAGACCAGAAGTTGTGGCTTGCTGCACTCAGCAGGCAGCTGCTGATCAAAGTCATCCTCTGAGCTCAGCATTGCTGAGATCTTCCTCTCCCACAGGAGCTCTTCTTGTGCTCTGCTGAGCTGCAAGTGGCCTTTACCACTCTCCACAGGTGCCATTCCTCCATCCCCACTCCCCACTCTGAAGCCAGTGAGTGGTGGTACCTCCCCGTGCTTGGTACTAGCATGCCGGGGGTGCTGGATGGTTAGGAGCTGCAGGTGAAGCACAGAAGTCTGAGATTGGATAAGAAAATGTGTGTCCAGTGAGATAGCAGTGTTCTGAGATCTGGCTGGAGAATTCCTTCTGCTGAGAGTTCAGCTGCTGCCAAGATCTTCCTCTGAGGGGGCCGTGGGGCATGCCGGGGACTGAGTGGTGAGCTCCTGCCCTTGGGAGATGAGCAGCAGTTTGTCCTCATGCAGGGGAGAAGAGCTCCATTGTTGCTTTAGTGTGTGCCAGCAGGTCCCTGGCAGCACAGGGTGGACATTCATTGTGTTCCAGGCCAGGGGAATAGCTGCTGCCCTCAGGGCTGTCGGGAGGTTTACTGCAGGAGTACAGAAGGACATGGCACCTGCGAGGCACTGAGGACAAAAGCTTGCTAAGCTGGGGTGCCTGAGCCAGTAAAGCAGACCCTTCCCTCCCAGGCCTTGAAGCTGCCACATCGCAGTCTTCCAGGGGTGCTGTCAGGGATCATCTTGCCTCTGCAGCTGAAAGGATGGCCAAGTCTTTTTTACAGTAGACATGAAGGAAACCACCTTCTTCCTGGCAGGACAGGGATAGATGACACAAGAGGTGTGATGTCCATCCAGCAGTGGCAAGTAACATCTGAGGATGCTTTAAGCAGTCCCAGGCTGGCTGGAGGATCCTTCAGACTGCCTTCCAGCCACACCTTCTCTGCTTCAGCACCCAAAAAGCCCTCCAGAATTTGCTTTGGCTGGCTTTACTGGTGGCTGTACTGCTCTGTGTCTATGGCGTGGGCTCACTGCTCCACTCTGAAAAGGCTGTAGCTGTGGTTCTAAAAGATGAGATCACATGAGACCTAAAGACATAGTTTTAAGGCATCTTCTTGTTGTCTTTCCTTCTTAGATCTGTGATAAAGCTGCCCTGTATCCTGTCCTCTCCTTTGGACCTCACTCCTGGACAGCCTGCCTCCACCATGCTGCCACCTGGATCCTGCCCCAGAGCCTTGGGATGCCATCCAGCTGGAGCAGGGAAATCACTGCCAGAGTTACTGGCCTGGCAGCTCTGCATCTGCAGCTTTCACCTCTTGTCTTTTGCTGGGAAAACATGGATCCATTATTTGCTGCTGGACAGGACAGGACAGAGAGGAACCACCCTCACCCCTGTTGACACCAGTGACAGACTGGGGTCTACCTCCATGATTTGGCCTGGGTGGCACTGAAAGCCAAGAAGAGATGCATTGATGTGAAAAGCAAGGAACTGCAACAAGCAAATAATGCTGTAAATGTTTAGAAAGAAGCCTGGAGGCTGTCACCCAGGGGTGCCCTGTGCTGGTCACCCTCAGGATTCTCCTTGTGGACAGACACTGGGAGAGAAGGACTGCTTTACAACTAAGGGAAAGCATATGTTGCAACATACAACATTCTCACAACCAATTTTTCACTGATACATTGAAGACACTCAAAAGAGGATAGTATTCTTTTTCTAGTTAATAATAGTTTTCTAGTTTTAGTATAAAGTTTCTTCTCAAAAAGGCACCAGAGACCCTAGCTGCACTCAAGTGAAGGAAAGTTATATTGGATCAGCAGTGATAAACTGCTAAGTCTCTCCAAGTCAATATTGGGCTCAAGCAGCTCTGCAGGCAGTTGAGATTCCCTTGACTTTTCCTTCTCAACATTAACCAGAATCTAACTTAGCCAAAACAGACTTTTTGTTGCTTGGGATCTCAGGTAATGCTCAGGTTGCTTATATCATAAACCAGATATGCTGGGGGCCACTTGGAGAGATAAATATAGGCTCTTCTTTTTCTCTGAAGAAAACTGGCTTTGCATTTTTGTAAGTAGGTGTATAATTCATTTCAATTTCCTTTTTAATTAGACTGTGGCTAGTCAGGACAAAAATCCTCTTTGTAATGGCAGGAGTCCTTGATGTGCTGTTCCATTTTTCTACCAGTATTACTATACTGGGAGTCAAAGAGTACAACCATGAAATTGATCACCATAACAATAATAATAATGACTTGATCTACAAAATAATAAAACTATGTCCCTTCACAGGCAGAAAAATTCAGGTAAATGTCATGTTTCAGTCAAAAGTTTACTCAAATTCAGAACAAAATAATAAAATACCAGCTGAGATTGACTGATTTGTTAACAAAAGTACATTTGCATTTGTTGTGAGTCCTTCCTTGCATACTATTAAACTACTTCTTGTCCAAAGATTTGCTGATAAGGGCACTGCTTCCAATCTTTGTAACACACCTGCCAAAACACTCCATAGCTGTTGGGAAACAGATGAATGAAGATACAAATATGGATAGTTGTAGAGGCAGAGAGATCAGTCAATCCCCATGAAAAACAGAAATGCCTCAGAGATGCCTATGACAGACTTGTTTTCTCCATTATGGTAGTATAGAGCACTAAATTCTAGGCAGAGTGTCTACCCATTTCATTCTCTCAAGCACAGCCATAAGTGTGCATCCAGCCCATTTAATACAGTGCAGTGCATAATATTTCAGTTTTATGGAAACAGGCTTGAGGGAATCCAGTATAAAGTGGGCTAGACACAATGATGTATAATGCTGCTCTACACAGAATGAGAACTTGAAAAAGCATCCATCATGGACATTAGCTGGAGCTCTTCTCAAGCAGTTTAGCACCATAATTTGGCACTCATACTCTAGCTTTGATTCACTCAACCTCACAGGGTGAGGGGAATGAAGGCAAGCCTGCTCTCATTCAGAGCACTACAGAACAAAAGGAAGGTTTGTGTGCAGCTTTCAGGAAAGGTTTGGGATTTTGTAATCATTTCTCAAAGATGACAATCCGAAGCTGGTAGTTGCTTGGAACTTTTGTGGAAGAAAAATGCTCATTTGGTACTGAAATAACTGGGAGAAAAAAAGGGATATTTTCAAGAAAATATCTGGTAAACAAATTCAAACAAATTGGGTTAAAACATCATGTTTTCAGCTTTGTACTTCAAGGCCTGATTTTATTTGTAGGATATATTTAGGATATATAGATTTATTTATTTATATATATATTTATTTGTAGGATATATTTGAAGGATATATTTATCTGTTTTAGAAAAAAAAAATACTATGCTTAGAATGGTGAAAGCAGCTCAGGTGGGTTTTGTGTTCAGTACCTGGCTAGTTAAGGCACATGCAGATATTCAGACCTCAGCTGGAGTAGCTCTTAGACAGCTGCAGGCCTTATCAAGCCTGATTTTCTTATTAGGACTGTTATAGCACAAGGAACTGTGAACACTCAGCTCCTCACACAATCAAAGCAGTGTTTTCTCCAATGTTGTGGCTAATAGTCATATTTAGACTCTGGAAGGTTATACAGTCATAAAAATGAGGCTATTTTTGGCAGCAGGGACATTTTGATGCTCACTGGAATGAGGTGTTTTGTTGATAGTTTTCCTCAACTTGCTACAGAAACTGCTGGTGATGAGTAGGTCAGCCAACTGGAGACACTTGCCAGAGCTGTAGATTTCATGAGGCTAAATTTCATTGGAAAGTAAGTTTTCCCTGTCCTTATAAAATGTGTTTGTTCTTCAGAATGATTTCATTCTAACTGATAGGCTTGGACTTCAAATCAAAGTCTCAGTATATTAGTAATATCCCTGCAGATAACTTGTCAAATGACCACCCACCCACACAAAGTAGTGGGAGTCAGAAGTCATGGCTCAAAGTCATTGCAAACCACAGAAGACATTGTAGGTTGCCATTTCTGCTGCCTGTGCATTTGAATAGTTTCTTTGGAATAGACTTCTGAGCTTTAGAAATGTCCAACTTATGGACACAAAAGGACACAGTACAGCATAGTCATATAGCTGTTGAAAACATACAGTTCTTCTAGCCAAATTTAAGCTGAAAAAAATTACATTTAGTGCTGTGGCATGTCATTCTGTCTACTAAGAAGGGACAAGAAAACCCCCTCAAAATGCAGGCAAAGCCATTATCAATAGATCTTCCATTTCTTTTCTCCATATACAAAAAATCAATTTAATGTTAAGATAGGAAAGGAGACATTTCTAAAGGTGAACATCGTCACCTTGAGAACTTGTGTTTTAATCCACAAACAAAGCAGAAAGAATTCATTCTCTCTACTGCTGCAAAGAAATGCACACTTACCAGCTAGTCCCATTTTGCTGTGAGTAAAACTCAATTTTCCTAAATCAACTCTATATTCTGTTTTGCAGCTTTTCTAGGGCAAGAGCTTTTTGTTTTTGTGGAGGGAGATGAATGATTCGACATAAAAATGGTCTGTTCTGGTTTTGTACTTGGAGAGTAGTTTTTTATCCTCATGTACAACATGAGCCAAATAATAAATAATTTGAAGGAAGCCAGTTCACTTCTCTATATATTCATAAAACAACCCAATAAGAATCCTAGTGTATCTTTTTAGATTTCACAAGTCATGGTGTACTTTCCCCAGTGACTCCTACCTAGTCAACACCCAGCAATCAGGACAAGTGCATATGGAAGAGATTTCTTATTTTTTTGGATGGGGAAAGATATTGGAAATCAGATGGTATATATGAATGCTAAAAGATTTCCTGATGATGTCAGATTCTGTTGGACAAATGTGCTTTGCATGGCAAACACTGTCTAGCAGTGAAGTATAATATTTGTGTGTGTCAGCAGCTGCTGCTCCACCTATTGTATAAGGAACACATTAGCTCCACTTGTTCAGAGTAATCCCTATATTCTAAGGGATGTGGGTTTGATGCCAGGTTAGTTAAGAGACAGAACTGACAGGCCTCACAAGAAGAGGGAGAATCAAGTGATACTTACCATAAAACTACAGCAGACTCTGCCTGTATTTGAGTCTAACATTGCTGTGGTTTCACACAATGACTTTTCTCTGCAGCCAAGGAGAGAATGAAAAAAGTGTGGAGGTTGCTGCCTCCATGTATCTCAGTTTAGTAGAGCAAGACATCCTGAGCAGTGTCCAGCTCTGCCTATTCTTAAAAGACCATCCAAAAATCCATTTAACTAAGGCACTGGGAACATTTGAGCTGTCACCATCAATTCTGAGAAAGGAGAACAGTTCCAGGAAACCTTTATTCCAGCATGGAGGTGAAAAATGAGCTGCCTATAAATACCATCCAGAAAAGGAGAGATCACAGTTGGCTAGACCAGGTGGGCTACTAATGCCTGGGGGAAGAGAGAGAGAAGGGAAGAATTGAATCCAAACTGTTTGAAAATGAACTTGATACCAGCTAACTTGCACTAGACACAATTCTTAATTCTGAACAGCCCTCATGAACTGGAAAAGTGCTCATTTCTAATTGTCAGAGTAGGCACTCGTAGCTGGAGGACAAAATAAAGACTCAGTTAAATTTCAGACAGTGCTTCTCCACAAAGCAGTGTTCTTAAAAGAAAGGGGAACCCTACAGATCCACTTGGTCAGCCCTGTGACAAACTAGTGGTGTGCAGCTCTTGTGTGCACAGGTGCTGTGTGAAAAGTTTGGCCTACCTCTGGCAGCTTTCCTTGCTTTTCCTGCTGTGCAAAAGCAAGCTTTGAAGGAAGTGGAACAAAGCAGTTGGCAATGAAGACTGCATTTAAATTGAAGCATCAAGAACCACATGGTAACATATGGAAAAATGGCTTATCAGTGATTAATTACCCTTATTTTCTGGAGAAGAGCACTATGTTTCAGAAACCTGGATGTGTTAGTGATTTTACTTTTAAAGCAGCTTTGGTTGGGGGTAAATTATACAGAAAGAATGGGTTGAGTATCCTGAGCCATCTTATCTTTACTATCCTTACCATTTGCATGCATTGACTGAAATGTTACCATTCAGATATGCAATTCAATTCAAATACCTCAATCAAGAAAATAATTTCTATCCTATCAAATTGTTTTCTCCAAAATATGTCCAGTTTGTCTTAAAAGATAATGCCCAGAATAAGATGCAGTAAAAGGAAATCACTAGTCACACACAATCCACACATTGCTTGGATGCAGACCTTCCTACCAACATGGATATTGCTAGGACTTAATCCTTCATTATTCAATACAACAGTGACTTTGTTTGGCTGCCAAGTGCCCATCCAGTCATTCTCTCCCTCCTACTCCTCAGCAGACCTAGGGGCCAAGACAAGATGAAAGAACTCATGGGTTGTGTGAGGGAGATATCTCACCAATGACTGTCACAGGCAAAACAGGCTCAACTTGAGGAAGATCAATTTAGTTTATTGCCAATTAAAAATAGAATAGTATAGTGAGAAAAACCCCCCCACAACCAAAACTAAACACTTTCCCACTACCAACCCTTCTTTCCAGGCTCAACTTCTGTCCTACTTCACTACCCCCTGCAGTGCAAGGGGCTGAGGAATAGGATTGTGGCCAATTCATAACACTTCACATCTGCTGCTCCTTCCTCCTCATGCTGTTCTCCTGCTCCATTGTGAGTTCCCTCCCATGGGAGAGATTCCTTCATGAACTTCTTCAACACAGGTCCTTCCCACAAAGTGCAGTTCTTCCAGAACTGCTCCAGTGTGGATCTCCTACAGGTTGCAACTCCTGCCAGGAGCCTGCATGCACTCTCCACATGCTGCAGCTTCCTTCAGGTCACATCTACTTGCTGCAGCATCAGGTCTTCCATGGGCTACGGAATGGATCCCTGATACACTATGGTCTCTTATGGGCTGCAGAGCATCTG
The DNA here is from genome assembly GCA_013396975.1 of Bucco capensis. Classification (NCBI taxonomy): domain Eukaryota; kingdom Metazoa; phylum Chordata; class Aves; order Piciformes; family Bucconidae; genus Bucco; species Bucco capensis. Next base: position 149,252 of record VWZO01004392.1, on the reverse strand, counting down.
CCCTAGGAGGACAGGCTGAGAGAGCTGGGTCTCTTCAGCCTGGACAAGAGGAGACTGAGAGGAGACCTCAGCAATGGTTACAAATATGTTAAGGGTGAGTGTGAGGAGGAGAGAGCCAGGCTCTGCTCAATGACATCCAATGGTAGGACAAGAGGGAATGGGAGCAAGTTGGACCACAGGAGGTTTAGTATTAACCTGAGGAGGAACTTGTTTGCAGTTCAGGTGCCAGAGCACTGGCCCAGGCTGCCCAGGAGGCTGTGGAGTCTCCTTGTCTGGAGCCATTGCAGAGCTGCCTGGACACATTGCTGTGTGAGCTGGTCTAGGTGATCCTGCTCTGGCAGGGGAGTTGCACTAGATGATCTTTCTAGGGCCCTTCCAACCCCTAACATTCTGTGATACTGTGATACTGCAGAGGAACAACATGTCCCGCCATGGTCTTCTCTGCAAGCTGCAGTGTAGGATAGAGATTCTCTATTCAGGCAGCAGCAGCACTGACCTGGATGTCTGCATGGCTGTTTCTGTCATATTTTTTCCTCATTCCTCTCTCCCATCTGTCACATAGTGTCTTTTACCCTTTCTTAAATATATTTTCCCAGAGGTTGTTTCTCTGCACTGACAAAAGTGGGCAATATACACACGTTCCACTCCTCATCCCTTCACCACTTTACAACGACAAAAAATTCCCTGCAAACGTTTCACTTTCTGTCAATGTCCAGACCAAGTTTTTCCTATCACCTTTCCCAGTTACTATCCTTATCTGGAACTCCTCCAGAGCCTATTCATGTCACTAGAAAGAACTGCAGTGGGTTAACCAGATGTCTTCTCACAGCAGCCACCCCTGCAGACCCTCTGCTGCCAAACCCCTGCCCTGGAAATCCAACACAACTGCACAAATGCTCTTTGTGTCACCTACAAATACAACAAAAAACCTTTTCATATTTCCTAGCATTTCACTGATAGTTACAATCATTAGCCACATCCATATTAACTAGATTCCTTTGTATCCTTTATTCTCTTTATTTTTTAACCTTCCCCTCAGCTTAATGACAAAAGCATGTTGTATTCATACCTGCTCATTTTCACTAGATAACTAATAAATTGTATTTTAGACTTCCAAATCACACACCAGTTGTGTGACAAGGAGCAGTTAATCATCTTTCTAGAACTTCAGTAGCTTTTTTCATAAACCTTTGATAGTGCTTGACAGGTTTTGTCTGACATAATAACATTTGATACAGATGATTTAACTTACTGCTGGTAAGAAAACACAGTATCAAAAATTACGCTAAAACATACAGCCTTCTAGTATTTTAACTAGCAGTATGGAGAGTAACTATCATCTGTTCCATGCTGGAATAGGTAATCTTTCCCATTTAAGGATATCTGCTCAAGTAACTGCTTGTTCCATACCTTTCAGAGCTTTCAAAGGAAACACAGGCTCACTGGTATTGTCATCAGAATTAGTTTTAAAAGGATCTTTAAAACCTTTGGGGTTGCTTCCATAATTGTAACAAAAGTCAATATTCTGAAATAAAATGCTTTGTTTAAAAAGAGAATGATATATTCCAAAAGTAGGGAATACAATGCTCATTAAGATTTAATGTCCTGAAAGCATCTTTCTCACACATATACTTACTGTAAATGTGGATCAGAATAAATTCACACTAGGTTCTTAAAGTTATTTTAAGAAAATGAAGGTGAGAAGGTATTTTAATTCTGGAAATGTTGCTTTTCCTTAGTCCTGATCCATATATATCATAACTTGAAAATAACACTGAAAGAAGAAGTAAGGCTATTTTTTGCAGAGCTACTTAATCTAGGCATATTATCAATAAAAAAAGTGATTGGTAAATTGAAAACTTTAAAAAGAGAATAAGTAAAAATATTTGAAAGACTACCTGACATCCTCATTTCACCAGACTTGCACTTCATTTTCTCATTCTTACCTGATTTAAAATTGAAGTTAATAGAGAGTTTAAGTGAAAAGAAAGAACATTTAAGCCCAGACGCACAGCTTTAAGTCTCTGATGATAAAAGTCTTTTCTTCCTCCTTCAAAAGGATCTGCAGTCTTCAGAGCTCTCCATGAATTAGAAAACAGAAAAGGAACAGGCTCTTACCTCAAGTAGCCTATAAAGATGAACTTGATCCTGTCCATTGGTCCACTTAAGGAACAGTCTAATTTAAATAGCACTTTCATGGGTCTTCAGGAAAGTTGCTAAACCTTTTTTTCTCGCTTATCCTTCCACTTAGTGAGCAGAAAAAGAATTTTGTCTTTTGGTGTAAAAATACATGCATAGGAAACATCAGCTCCTATATCAACAAACAAAGGTGAAAATCAAAGACATAGGGTCTGATATTGCAAGATTTTAGGGAAGAAGATAACTCTCTTATCCTAAATCAGGTTTGGAAGAGTATTATCTTATTCTCTTTCAGAGTATGTATTTGCCAATGTAATGCCAGTGACAACAACAACAAAAAATATTTTTAGTGTGACTCTTCAACTTCTAAGCTGAGAAATTGTAAGAAATAAATCTTAACTGTGCTGCAAATAAAAAAAAATTACAGTTTTGCTTTTTGCCTGTGAAAAAGAATTGTTTCCCATTTTGAATTGTGTATTTGTAATGAAGGTAGCAACTCTTCCAATAGGACAGGTTTTAAAAATGAAGAAATTCAAGTCTCTTGCAGTTTCTCATGCCTTGTTATACTTGTACTCTGAATCAAATTCTAATTTTATTCACTTGGGGGTTTATATTTCAGTCACCACTATTAATTTTTATTCTTTAGTTCTTTTCAATTCTAAAGTCTTCAGATTTTTTTCATAATAATATTTCCAAGCACTTTACTTTTAATTATGTTTCCAGTTTTAACTATATATAATTTCACTTAAGTCAACTTTATTTTACGTTTCAGATTCCTTTGAAGGGCCTTTAGTCCTGAAGTAAATCTGCCTCTTTTTATATCCTCCTTCCCTTGTAAATTCTCTTCAATTTATTCTAGCCAGTCTGGTTCTGATTTATGTTCCATTTATTTACATTTCATTATTTTCACCTTTTAAACTTTCTTCGCCCTGTGATTTCTCATTCTCCAGTTCTTTTCAACTGCTTGGAAGTGCCTCTTCCACACCTATTAAAAACCTCTGTTTTTTATTGTATTAGCTTTTTTCCCCTTACTGGAAAAAGTCTTTCTTTAAATATTATTTTTCTTATTTTTTGAATATACTTTGTTTTATTTTCAGCTTCTTTGCCTAGCACTTTTGCAAACAGTTGAAAACTAAAGCGTTTTAAAACATGGCTTGTGATTTTCATATCATGTTTAGCACCTAAGACAGCTAACTTTTCTGTAACAAACACTTTGAACTAGTTTAGGATTTTATTGACATCTCATTTTTAAAGAGCAAAAAGAGAGGGTGGGAACATATCAGTCTCAGTTTGGCATGTTTCTTCTCACTATTTGACTGTGTTAAAAATGAGAAAGGAAATGAGGATCTGTTTTGCGCTATTAAGATTGGGCCCAACATGGAAAGAGAAAAAAGGCCTTGTTAGGAAGGGAGAGGACTGATAAAAATCAGGATGGAATATTGAAAATAACATTAAAAGCAACATATTGGCTCCAGTACATTTTCTCCAAGCTGTTAAAAATGAGGCAAAGAAGTAACCCTGTTCTCTGTTACATTTCACACTTTTTGGACAAGTCCTCTTGACTGAGACAGAATTCTAATCTCATATTTCTGTTTTGTAAATCCATTTTCTATTTCAAGACCTAATTATTATTAACCATTTCTGAAGTCTAATAGGCTTTTCTTCTTCACATACTATAATACTCTATTTCCTTCTAGATTTCAGTTTCACACCATTTGAAAAGGGAATGGCCTTTAAACTCAACCTGGCAGTGCAAGGGTGAATACACATTGCACAGCATGGGACAGAGGACAATGTTCAAAGAAAGATTCCCATTTATTTTACAGGACATTAAACTGATCCCTGCTTTTGTTAGATTGTAATTACACAGTGACACCTGGAGTATTCAATGACTTCCACAGGAAATTCCTGTTGTTCTCTTTATTGTTTATTAATTTTTGTTTTGTAGTATCAAAATTGCTGGAAAGGTTGGTTTAGTTTTTTTTTGTGTGTGTTGTGGGATTTAATATTTGTATTTCTATAAACTGATAAACTGTTGCTTTTAAAGTGCTTGTTTAAAAAAAAGCCTTAAATTAAATTATTTCTTCTTTTATAGCAGAAAAATACAAGCTTAACTTCTTGTATGGACTTGAGATAATTACATAACATAAAAACCTCTTTGCTTTCTAAGGTTATAGTATTTACTATACAATGAAGTTAAACATCAAATTGATGCTTGTGTGCAATCAAAAATTTCATTATAATGGCTTGATTTTTCTTTTTCAAAGGAGGAAGACCTTTTTGAAATCAGATTTTCCCTGAATTGGTTCAGCTGCAGGGAAATATGGAGAAAGCTTCCAAGGCTTTTTAATAATTCAGAATAGAATTGCAGGACATGAAAATTTATTAGCCTGGATACCACTGTCATTAAATACTTTCAAAACTATGTTTGATGGCAGAGAAATTAATAACTGATTGCTCCTTTGGGTGGACAACCTAAATCACACAGTATTTGGCTTATTATTGGTGCTAAGAAATATTTTCTATCAACATTGTTTCAATAACAAATTCAGTTTTAATGAAAAAAGTGCATAGTTTCCTCAATCTTTTTACTGACACCCAAGTTTGGCAAGAATGCTGACTCTTTAGCCAACTCATACACAAATTTTTAGTGTTTATGGGCAAAGGTGTCCAGGTTTCAGTTTCCTCAAGTAGGAAAATCATCAGCGTTTGGGGTTTAGGTTTGAAAAAACCTGTAGATTTCCCAACAAAAAATGTAGAGAAAAGGGGAAAACATGCTTATGAGGAATCTTCTCTATCTTTTCTTTCCAACTAAGTCTAGTACTTTGCAAAAGATTGAGCTTATCAAAGTCTACAAGTAAGGAAATTTTAGCCTGTAGACTTTGCCATTTGAATGTGTTCATTCCTCAGTTGTTTTAATGGAAATCCTGAGACTTGCACATTTTTATTACTGATTCACATATTTAGGGTTAATAAACATTTAAATTATATTGACCTGCCTAAATTTGATTCTTATTAACGTTCATTATTAACAATTGTGAAAAATGCACATTATTCTGCTGATATACGAGTTCTGTATTAAGACAATAAATCATCACATGGGCAATTGCTTTCTTTCTGTACTGTCAGATTTAACAGCAATTTCAGAAGGTTAAGCCTCTTTCAAGAATGAGGATTTGCACACATCTGAGCTCACATGTCAACACAGATGTTAAATGACTAAACAAATATTTGCTTTCACAGTAAGAAATAGACTGCAGGAAAGTATTTAAGTGTCATTCCTTTAAAACATGCAATATAATAAAAAGCATCAGTTAATCAATTTACTCCAACAATGAGTACTGTGTGCAGTTCTGGGCACCACAATATAAAAAGGCTATAAAGCTACCAGAGAGCATCCAAAGGATTGTCATGAAGATGGGAAGCTGTATGAGGGAAGGCTAAGATCACTTGGTTTGCTCACCTTGGGGAAGAGGAGACTGAGGGGAGATCTTACTGTGATCTATGGCTTCTTCATGAGGTGAAGTGGAGGGGCACGAGCTAATCTCTTCTCTCTGGTGACCAGCAATAGGACCCAAGGGAACAGCATGAAGCTGTGCCAGGGGAGGGTTAGGTTGGATATTAGGAAAATATTCTTCACCCAGAGGGTGCCAGAGCACTGGCCCAGGCTGCCCAGGAGGCTGTGGAGTCTCCTTGTCTGGAGCCATTGCAGAGCTGCCTGGACACATTGCTGTGTGAGCTGGTCTAGGTGATCCTGCTCTGGCAGGGGGGTTGCACTAGATGATCTTTCTAGGGCCCTTCCAACCCTTAACATTCTGTGATTCTACTCCTAAGGGTGTCTATGTGACAGGTTAGGGTGTAGTATAATACCAGACTCACTTTTCTATGGCTTGGCTCAGTCTTCATTCATCTACTTTTCAGTAATTGTGTAGCAAACACAAAGAAAGCCATTAACAGATATGTAAACAGCTGTCCTTACTGTCAACACCTTCAAATATGAAGGCAACTCAAAAATTTCTTCAAGATGAAGGCAGCACAAAAGGCACTGAGGGAAAAAAATAATAGAAAATGAAATGTCTGTGGTTGATCAGATTAAAAATTCTACCTGTAACCACTCATTTCCTTCATGCTAGTTTAAGGTAATACAATTCACATAAAAAGTATAAATTCAATATATTATGTAACAAATCCAGACGAAAACTCCTTGCTTTATGTTTCTGTATATTACATACCCATATACATGTGTAGCTAGATAGACAGAAAGATAAACAGAAACAGAACTTAGAGACACTTACTGAGGGATTAATCTACCATCACAGCAAGAGAAAGCTCATTGGGAAAAGGAAGTAAAAAACATCAAACAAAACAGATAATCTGGGCAACATGAAATCTTGAGTTTTAATTTTAGTAAGAAGTGCCAGCAAATACAGGAAACTAACTATAACATACTCCTGCAGTACAGCATTTTCTATTCCTTTTGCTGGGTGCTCTAGATTTCATTTACACTATCAATTTGGAAAAAAATAATTTTTCACTTGAGGGCAGATTCCTGAGGGACAAAGTGATACAGAAAGTTCTGTTATTTTTCTTCTTTGAACAACATCACATTGTGCCAGAAATACAGTGTTACAGTTTTGTGTAAATAAAAGGAAAACCAACCGTACTATTTTGGTTTTCAGTGGGACACTTTTTTTGCTGCTCACTGGTTCTGTAATGTTTATTAAAGATGACATCAATATCTCCTCTGTTCCGAGCAAAGCGTAGGTGGTTTGTTTGTGTTATTTATGAAATGGATTTCCTAATTCAAAGAGTCAGATTCTTAAACACTTCAAAAGGCAAGTGAGACACAATGAAGGAATTCAGCAGTGTTCTAGCACCACCGATTTTAAGGCAGTGAAGCACCAGTGCTATGAGAACATTGCCTTAGAACAGCAGTCTAAAAGCTGTCTCCAAATCACTGCACCTGTCCATGCCTCACCCAGGGGACAGAGGATGTACTACCAGGGGACACAGGACAGCCCAGGCTTTATAGTAGTTGCAAGCTTGTGTCAGGACTGCACAACTTAAGGTCAGCTTAATATCTAGCTAGACAAGCTTCGGGGGGACCTACTAGTGACCTTCCAGTACCTAAAGGGAACTTCCAAGAAGGCTGCAGAGGGCCTGTTTGCAAAGGCCTGCAGTGAAAGGACAAGGGGCAATGGTTTTCAATTGGAGAGGAGTCGATTTAGACTTGATATTAGGAAAAAGTTCCTCCCCACGAGGGTGGTGGAACACTGGCACAGGTTGCCCAGGGAGGTGGTTGAGTTCCCATCCCTGGAGGCATTCCAGGTGAGGTTTGCCAGGGCTCTGGGCAAGCTGCTCTAGTTGGGGATGTCCCTGGCCACTGCAGGGGGGTTGGACTAGATGAGCTCCAGAGGTCCCTTCCAACCCTAACCATTCTAGGATTCTATGATTCCCAAATATCAAACCATATATGCTCAATGTGCTACAAGAGCTTCAACAGCAAAGAAGCAAGGGCTCTTCAGAATAATGGCTTTATAGAAGTACTTTAGTAGGAACACAAGTTGAAAAGATGGTTAGCCATACCACTGGGAGAGCAAGGTATTAATGTGTTTGTGGATAAAGCATAGATGCCTTTGCAGCTCTAGTATCAGATATCTTGGCAGGTTTATGAAATGAGATTATGTTACATCTGGATTTGATAAGAGACATTTATACACAGGAATAACACAATGCCTGGATCACAAAAGTGAGACACATGAATGCTCTTGTCAAAAGTGTAAGAGCACACTATAATAAATGCTCTGTGGACTTGCTTTTTACAGTGAATGCCTTGAACCCAAGCAGATGAAACAGCTGTGTTCATCCCTGACTTTTGCAGTGTCAACAAAAAGACCTAGAAACAGAAGGGTGTTGGTTCTGCTGAGTCAGTAAGTTCTAGGGGATTCTTAGACCCCTTTCCCTCTGAGGCCTAGACACAGCATACCCAGGAAAACATCCTGGGGACTGTGTGACTTCCCTGGGTTCCCTCCAAAATCAGCCTAAAAGACTGTTATTTATGAGTAATAATCTATTAGAACCTTAATCTCTCTTGTTTGAGAGTAAGTCTCATAGTGTTGTTATTTTGTTGTGGTTTTTTTGTTTGGTTATTTTTTAGGGNATCTATTAGAACCTTAATCTCTCTTGTTTGAGTGTAAGTCTCATAGTGTTAAAAAAGACAGTTTATGGTTTTCCAGAGACAGGGTCCTTCCAACAAAGAAGGACCCAACTTGGCCCTTTGTTTCCATTTTTCTTTCCTTTGCCATTTCCTTCTCACTTAATGGGTGGGATAGAAGAAATACAGCATCAGTGCTGAGCACCAGTAAGACAATGTGAACAGATCAGCACCAGCTGTATATGGCTTATGGGTGTTAAGCCCCTGGTCACTGTGAATGCAAACTAGGACTGATGCAGTAGGCTTAATTCAGAGAAAAGCTAAGCTCTGTAATGCTATTGTTCAGGAAATAAGTATGAAAAATGGAACATCATTCCACCTCCTCTCAGGCTCCACTTGCTCTCTGGCAGATGTACACACAGGCTGGGAGCCTCTGAGAGATCTGATTTGGCACATATTTAGCTGTCTGCTTGTCTTAGAGAATCTGACTCTGAATGCCATTTAAACTTGATCCTGATGACCAAGAGCTGCAGAAAACAAGATAGTTTCTATACCTGAAAAGAAATGATTTTGGACCTATAAAATCAGAAACTTATTTCTTAACACTCAGTGCTTGTGTCTCACTTATCTTAAAGACTTTTCATTTATTTATTTTTTTTTTCACTTACTTTACAGGTTTTACAGATTTTAGTTCCATTTCTGTGTCATGCTTAAGCAATCTTGTTATGAGAGGCACAGGCACACAAGATATATGGAGATGAGAATTTTTGATGGTACTATTAATATTTTAGTAATTTAATAGAATAAATACAAAATGGCATTCAGAAATAGTGGGATTAGAAGTATCACACAAAAGAGGTCCTTTCTGGTTTCTACTCTTTTCTTTGGTGCTTTGCTCTCCTATTTAATGCTCCCCCAGATCCTAAGCCAGAATTCCCTCCTTCTGTAAGGAACAATGTAATGAAGATATGTCTGCAATCTGAGCTCTTTGCTTAGGAGGAGCCAAGTGAGCATTTTTTGATTGCTTTATTTTGTTGTGGTTTTTTTTTGTTTGTTTGGTTTTTAGGTTTTTTTTTCTTTCCTTTTTTTTTTTAATGCATATTTTTAAACAAAGTTTGATGCTTTCTCATTGATTTGCATGAAGTTTGAAAGGTGCACAACAACCTTCCCCAGCCTTACTTGACAAAAAGGTATCTTGTGTGTTACACAGAGACTGTCAATATTTGTCAGACCTTTACCTTACTGCTTAAAACAGGCCAGGCAGGGGTAACCTGGCAGCTGGACAGCTGTGAAAATTAGAGAAAACCAGGCCAGGCCAAGGCAAGCCAGGTTAAGTCCTTGAGACCCTGCAGTGCCAGGCTGTACAGCATTAATGGCCTTTTATTGGTTGTGAAAAAAACATATTTACTGCCATCTCTCTGCCATCCCCTTTTAGCTTTGGTTGTTCAGTTCCTGCAAATCCCATGTCTACATTTTTTTCTTAATTTTCAGGATTGCATGTTACCACTAAAAGAAACTATATGTCTTCTATATGTCAGTCATTTGTCTAGCAGCAACCATTAAATGTCTTTTGCAACCAAAAAACCCCCAATGGTTCCTTCACTTTTCACAATGAGTCTCATTAGGGTGGCTTATAAAAATAGCACATTTCCTGTTGGAGTTAAAGGCATTTAGTTTATGTCTCTTCCTTTCCAAAGCCCTTGTCATTTCTCACACAGAAAACAGGTGTCTAGAAGATGTGTATGACTGACTTTGTTAGCCCTTCTCTGGGAGATGTGAATAGCAAAGGTGATCACCTAGGCTATGCTGTGTGAGCTGTCAATCATGTATAGTGCCCCACAAGGTGACAACAGGGAATCTGCAGCTTTGTAAGCTTGTTTCCCTTTATTTTTCTTATCCACAAAGACAGACAATGCATTCTTCACCAAGCAGAATTAAATGAAACCTTGCTTTGCTGTTCTTAAACAGTTATTCTTCCAGTAGAGTATAACCTCTGTTTTGCTTGGTTTCAATTCTTTTTAGAACAAGAAAAAACACACACATCCTTTTTCAGTGAGCTAGTGTACTAAAATAATAAAAGAAGAAAGAAAATGGTACAATCAGCTCAGGACAGGATGTTTATCAAAGTCAGCTAAAGTAAAAACATGTGGTTGTAAAAGTAATTAAATTATATTCAACCAAACCACTATCTGAAGAGACACAGTCCCTTTGTAATATTAAACACAAACCCCCAAAAGATAGTTTTTGGAAATGTCATTTTCAAGAACATTGTCACCAGGTTGGTGACTGCAAACATCCTTAATTCTTACTCACCTGATGAAAGATAAAAACTAATTATTGTAATAGTCTAACAATACTTTGGAAAAAATATCTCTATTATATTTTTGGGAATATATTTTTATCCAGATATATGGGATTTCTTTTTCCCCTTTGACAATCCAAAAAGTCCTGATATATCTCAGGTAGTGTTACCTCTTTGTTGATCCAAATTTTCTTTTTCACATCTAAAGGAGAACTGTACTTATAAGAATACACATATTTCCTTCCTACACTCAATATTTGATATGGGCAAAAGATGAACCACTCTACATATGAAGCCAAGACCATACTGCTTGCCAAATAATACAGTAACAATTGAATCCCAAAAGCCCAACAACAATTACTACTATAGGTCAGTTGCAGTGGGATACACTATAGTTAGCAATAGAGTAAAGGCTGAGGTCTCTAAATATCTGAGTATCTACTATGCAGGTAACAGTGAGTTGTCCACATCTTTTGTTATTTTCTAGGAGGACTGTAATATTGGTGGAGGTTTCTTCTTTCTTGGTCTTGGGTCTGCCTGGATATGTTTCCTAACACACTCTGATGTCTGATTACATACTTTTTCTTCACTGATTCATAGATGAAGTTTGACTATCTTCACCCTTCAGTTACTAACCCTTTAAGTTGCGCTAAAGCCTCCCTCAACCCTGGATTCCATAAAGATCTACTGTCTGCTTTTTAGCTGCTGTCTAGATTTATTAGACTTTTATCATGTATTCACATGCTTATCTAAAACAAGATAAGCAATAACAATTGATCCTTAGACAGTTGCCAAAATTATCTCAGGCCAATACAAGTCCAGACAAATTCAGAGATCCTATATGCTCAGTACAATCAGTTCCATTGTACTGATGGAAGCCTATTTAACCTAAGGTGTTTGAAGGCCCATACTAAGACCTTAAACCATCTTGTCCAGGAGCTGCTTTATGCTGCTGATGCTGCCCTTGTTGCCCAGACAGAAGTAGCTCTGCAGCGTTTAACCTCCTGCTTTGCAGCCACTGCTCAGCTTTTGGGGCTGGAAGTTAGTTTAAAGAAAACAGAAGTTTTATATCAACCTGCACCTCAGGAAGTTTTTCATCATCCTCATACCATCA
>VWZO01004392.1:120415-137485 GCA_013396975.1 Bucco capensis | reverse complement strand
CAACACTGTTCCTGCTCCAGGCCAGGAAGCCATTGGCCTTCTTGTCCCCCTGGGCACACTGCTGGCTCCTGTTCAGCTGCCAATCAGCACCCCTAGGTCCCTCTCTCCCATGGCAGAGGGGTTGGGACTGGATGAGCTTCAAGGTCCCTTCCAACACTGACAGCTCTGCAATTCTATAAATTACTCAAGGACTATGTATATATCAACCTTTTTGCAAGTTACAGTGTAGGCAGAGGTAGACAAAGATATCTGAGTAACAATACAGAATGATCAGTGAACGCTAGTACCCCAAGAAGAGCAGTTCATGCAATTACAGTGGTACATTTCACATCTAGGAATAAGTTGTCCTTAAGCTGAGTCATTTTGCACAAAATAGGGTTATGTCATTTGCAATTAAATATCAGAAGTTTCATGAAACTGATTATGACATTTTGGAAATAAGCAGGAAAGACACAATTAGTTTAAGCCATTCCTGGCTGAGGTTTTTTTTTATGACAGAGATTTCATACATTCTATTTTTTTGTGGATAAACAACATCCATCATACTGCAGCAAGGGAGTTACTCTATTGACCAGATACTTCTTAACTCCTTTATTTAATTGTCCTGGGAGCTGTATACATCATCTGTGACAAATTCACCTCCATGACTAGCAGAATTAGAGCACTTAATGAAAGCTAAATTGCTGTGCCATGGTGTGCTTATGTGTAATTTGCAGTAAAGATAATACGAGTGGGACATTACTTGTGACATTTTAGAACTTCTAAAAGAATAGGATTTAGAATGACAGAAGCAGAAGGAAATATTTAAATTGCTTTTAGTACTTTATGTCAAATGAGAGAGGATGAATTCAAATGTTTCTTCCACTGGACATCTCAGATATTTCAGGTCTTATGTTGGGACATAAGACATTTTTTTACACAATCACACAAAAAAAATCTGAAAGGTGAATACATTCTCTTTCTGTTTTCTAAATTTACCTGAAAAATATAGAAAGGTTAATGAATATTAAATCTTATGGGCTCACAGCATTGTAGTTTTTTAGCTTTATTCCCTGTTGTGTTTGAACTAGAATATCTTCCCAGTCTGTGTCTTCCATACTAAATTATGCAGACTGATCTCAATCAAGAGCTAACCTATCAGAAAGCTAAAAGGTCAAAATCTAGACACTCCAATGTAATGAGAATATAGACTACTATATGATTAAATGAACATTTTTTGGTCATTCAGCAAAAAGATAGACCATTACAGGAAGGAAAGGTCTAAAACAACAACATAAAATCATTTTAGCTTTTCTGACATAAAAGATTTGCTTTTAGATTTGCTTGGGTGAAAAGTAGATGTCCAATACCTGTGCTGGCTCACTTAGGGCTGTTTGCTCTCTGTGTGCAGTGTTTCACTATACTGTACAAGCATGCTGTTGCCTAGTAAAGCTTTGTAATTAATCTGATCCTTTTACTTTGGGACCAACCTGAAAGCACACTGTGTTTCAAGATCCTTTTTATTAGTTTTCCATATGAGAGCTTACAGCAAAATTACCCTTACAAACTTCATGACTTAAAAATATTTCTTTTTTTTGGAACAGGTACTAATCAAAGCACATTCTACTATAGTTTCACTGCTATGAAAGGCTATTCATGATCAAAGTGTAAGAATGCTAGTATAGCTCTTTGAATTGTAAGGCATCTACTAGTAGAAGACAACTGAGCCAAAATGTACTCCAATGTGTAAATCCATCCTCTGATGTTATACACCCAGGTCCTGAACCCAAACCAGAAAATCAATTCAAAGACTCCAAGTGAATTTAGTGAGCTTGGAGGTCCAATTGTTAGTGAAGTGTGTGTCCTGAGTTACATTAAAATGAGACAAGCTTTCACTGCATCTTGACTCCTGCCCAATAATAAATGCTTGCCAGGATATTTTTTTTATCCTAGAAAATAGAGACACTGATATGCATTCTGACATTTAAAGGCAGAAGTTTAGACACATAGCTTCAGTCTAAGTAAAAGATAGATTAGGGATTACCACACTAACATTTGTAATAAGTGTATTTGGCTCATTCTCTGCCCAGCTGGCTAAGTCTGTTTCAGTGTCTGAATATTCAATGACAGACACGATATTAAACATACTATTGATAGTCCTATTCTCTTCAAATTTTCCAAACATCTTATAAAAAAAGCTGAGGAGTCTATCAATCTTGAAAGCAAAGGAGGATAATTAAAACTGAAGAGTATTTAATAGATACTATAGATTTCCCTGAGACACTAGATTAAAAAAAAAGGAGAATGAAAATTACTATTCTTTCTTACCATTGGTATAGGTAACATCTGTGGGATTTGAAACAATTGTGTACTTTTAACATTCCTACTCATAAGCAGATTCATGGCTATAAAGAAACCATGTTACTTTGCAGTAATACAGTAAAATAGCTCTGGCCCCATATATGTCTTTTAGAACTCAACACATAGTTTTAATACACTGGAAAATGATTCCTACTGTGTGTCCTAATTATGGCATAGAAAATCCTTTCAAGTTTTAATATGTGGCATCTGGGTGAAAGAAAATGTTCAGCTGATGATGTGTGGATTCTCCTGTTTTACAGTCAAGTGTGAATGCAAAAATCCTTTTCATCCATGTGGAAGATCAGTTTTGTTGGGAAGTGCTGTTCAAAAGTGCAGAATCATCTTGGAATTAGCACAGTGTTATGCTCTCCTTGATTCCTTATCCTGTTCTCATTATATATGTATACACATTATCTTGCTACACTTTAGATTTTCAGGGCTTTGTCCCCTTTAAATTCTTCAGTATTCCTGGAAGGAAAATCCTTTGATAGGTAGATACAGTCATATAAGCAGCTGTATTTATGTACATACAACTCATACAGAATCCCTGAGTCTCATTTTGTCTTTCTGCTAAGTGGTATAAAAAGTCTGAGGCCATACAGGTCAGACAAGATCTTGGGCTAAAATCTCTAGATAACATATCATACTTTTTAACAGAGACAAAACCAAGCCTGTCTCCACTCAGAAGAACATGTAGGACTTCTTTTAGTAACATCAGCAAAAGAGCTCTGTCACAAAATGTGATGTCTTTGTCTCCAGTCAGGGTTCTAATTATAATCTGAGACTAGAAGCTCTCTAGAGTATTGCTCAATTACTTCAGAAATGTCTCTTTTTACAAGAGTTTTGTACAGACAACTCGTATTGGCACAGGTCTATCTAGCAATCAAAACTTGCTTCTAGGCTTAAACAAAAAATAGCCTTTCAGGGCTTTGATTTCTGGAAATGCATTATGGCAATGTCATTTTTTGGAATGAGATCATGTAGTTAGTGTTATTACTTTCTTGCTTAACAAGGAGTTGTATTATTCAATAGGCTCTTTAAGAGGAGTTGTCTTGTGTTGCCTTTCATATCTCTTACCATGAGGTCTACTAGAAAAGCACAAGGACTGAGATTCTTTTGACCCTTCTATTGCACTTCCTCAGGGATTTGTCATGACTGATGACAAAACTAAGTATTCTGCATACACACAGACCAGAAAGGTTGTCTGGCACTATAGTGATTGGAATTGAAGTGCACTTGTGATTGTGTGTGTGCATATGAAAGGTCTTGGAAAGGGACAAGAGACATTAGCTAGCTATAAAAAGACAAGGGAATCAGTAAGGAAGTGTTTGTTGGCCTGGCCAATGACCAACTATGGGGAGCATGAACTTATACCAGGCTAATCATTTTCAGTTATCTTTTATTCCTCAAAGAGAAAGGTTTTAAATGGGAATTTGAAGGGCAAATTGGGACAGTTTTATAAATAGTTACAGGAAATTACTCCCAAGGGTAACAAGTAGGATATAGATGTTTAAAAATCCACCAACAGTGAAGAAATATATAACCTTACTAAAACTGAAAAAGACAGCAGCAAGAGTAAAAAGGCATGTCTCCTTTTAATTATGGAGCCAGCAGAATATACTGGAGATCATAAAGAGGGTGAGAGCAGTGATTTGAGCCAATGATATGGGTAGGCAGCAGGTTAGCAAAATGATCTTTTACCAAATCAACCTGCCCTACTCTTAGGAAAACAGCAGATTCTGTAATAGCAAAATGCTACTGAAGCCCTGAAGCATGTATGTTCTTATGATGTACGCAGTTCTTTCTAGAATAAGGTATTCTAGTGCAAGAACAAGGAGGCTCACTTGAGATTTGTGCACGTAGTAGGTTGGCTGTGCCATCTGCTCACTTTCTGTGGTGCACTGTATCCCACAAATCTCAATTTTCAATGAGGTATAAGTATCACTGCTGGAATGCACACAAGCACCAGAGTATAGCACAATAATATATCTGGAATTATGTGCAAAATCTGCTCCAAAAGCCCAGCATCTGTTCCAGTAAATATCTGATACATTTAAGCAGGGACATTTAAGAAGGGGCTGGAACCAGGCCCTTCTTTCTTTTTTTCTCTTCTCTTTATTTTCACAAGTCTCCTTTCAAAACACCTTCCTCACACATATGAACACTGCCCAAACCCTCTAGGAGGATCTGGATCTAGGCCAGAAACCCAAGCCAATGTTTCTGAAGCTGGAGGGAGATTCACCCAGTAACAGAGGAGCTGCAAGCCCCTTCATACCTTCTCGGATCCTTGATTATGTAGACAGAGAGGCAACAGATGGGCTGGTTTGCAGAGACAGTTTGATTGGAAGGTGATAGACTAGAAAACAGCAGCATAATGCTAGGAAGACATTAGGGAGGATTATTAGGAGGATTATGGACTTCCAGGGAGTATAAATGCTGTGTGAAAATGTAAGCTAGTTGGCTGGGATCATGATCAGTAAGTAGGAGAAGACAGCAGCTGGCTAAGCAGAGATGGGAGAGGACAGGGCTGGGCACTGCTTGTACAATTAGTCAGAAGATTTCCCTGAACCATGTTGCCATCAGGAGATGATAAAAGAGAGCCTGAAAAATGCTTCCAGGCAACCAAAGCTAGCTGTCTTTTGTCTGTGCTGCAATCCCTTCAGTCTCATGGGTGGGCCTGGTGTCTGATGGATGAGTCAGGGGGAGGAAGAACAGCACAGGTAGTTCCCTTACTGAAATGAAGTCAGAAATATTAAAGATGCCAGAAGGGTCACATGGATAGATCTGTTAGAAACTGTAAAAAGATGAACTGTAAAGACCTTGATTAAATAATTTCAAATAGAAAAATGTCAACAGAGTGAGCTTTAATATTATTGCCTTCTGTGCATGACTGTAGTTTTCCATATTTTGATTAGTTTAGGTTAAATCTAGATGGGGTAAAAATGCAGAGATCTTGATCCTAGAGTTATTTTCTCATGTTTAAATTTTATAAGAAAGTATTAATTTTTTTAAAGTACTAAAATATAAACCCAAGCTGTTTTAATGGGTTTGTTTAAAAAAACAGTGTTAAATCCTCCTCTTCTCTTATTTTATATTTTCTGAGACTTTTACTGAAAAACATGCTCTTATTTGTTTTGCATTACAGTTTAAAATACTTTTATTTATACAGAGATGGAATAAATCCAAGAAGTCTTTCAGATTTCTTGTTTTTAGGGAGAGTATCAGTTTTAGACTGCCATTTCCAACAATATTGCTAGAAAGAGTTAGGCTGCAATTGCTCACTTCTGGTACAGAAATTTCCAAGACCCTGTATATTTTAGCTTAAGCCTAATGAGTGTGTAGCTTTGGAGCATTGCTGAGCCTGAAATTTTACTTGATAACAACTTCTTACTTTACCAAAGGCACAGAGAACTCATACCTACTTATTGTATGAGTCTAAAGGTGAACAGCAGTGACAATCAGACACAAAGATTGAGAAATATGCATTATGTTTAACAGACTAAGTTTCTTTGGGTCAAACACAATTAGAGCAAGTTTTATGGGAAAATACATCATTTGCTGCTAATTGTTGGACTTTCCCCAATATTTTATCTGCAGTCAAATTCATAGTACTTTTTTTCCTTTCTAAGATGACTTTTAATTCTTTTTCCTCTTTTTATTCTCTTCTGATTTTTAAGGAAAGCTGGAAATGTAAGATGGTGCATACAGTCACAAAAATATGATATTTCTATATTAAAAGAGATTCAAGCAGATTGGTACTTCATAAAGACACCCAAAGCAATAGGAATTCTTGATGCTACTGCTACTACTTTATTCTTCTCTTTTCCTACAAAAGGATTGGGGTTTTTTTCATTTTATCAGGAGCAGTTTCAACAAAGGGTCACCAAGATGGCTAGAGGTGAGGAGAACACAATGTGTATGGAGAGGCTGAGAGCAGAGCTTACTCAGCCTGCACAGGGGAAGACTCAGGCAGAACCTTTTGCTGTCTTTGGCTACATAAAGCAGGGTCTGCAGAAGGTGGATTGATAAGATAGAAAGCAAGCATTTTACACTAAGAGGATGGAGTTTCTGTCCTTAGGAATACTCCAAGCTCACCTGGACAAGAGTTGGACAACCTCATCTAAGTGGACCTGCTTTGAGCTGATGGTCTCCCTCTTTCAATGTAAATGATTTCATCTTTCTACAAGTAAGNTTCCCACACCTTCCTGCACTTTCCCTTCCCTTTTCTTTAGTGCAGTCAGCATCTAACATTTTGGGATTCTGATCCAAGATTGTAGCTTTCTAGCTCTTCAGTAACATAAATAATAATGAATTCTTACGACTAGTTCTATCCAAAATAAACAATGTTTAACACACACTAACTGCAACTTGTCAGCTTCTTGGATGGTCACAGCAGCTAAATGTTAAAACCAAAATGCACTAATAACAAACAAATGGTTGTGAATTATCTAGGATCTCCTATTTATGGCAGAAAAAAAAGATTTGGAAACAGATTTGTGTAATTAATGCCTTACCACATGGCTTAGTTTCATTAACTCTGCTGAAAATAATGCAACAGCTCAGAGCACTTGTGGTCAGATTTCACATGCCCTTATACTTGTACTGAACCCTGTAATCAGCATTGAAGAAATGGTGTTTCCAATGGAATATAATGGGAATAGCATTTGGAATGGGAATAGCATTTGGAATGGGACTAGCATTGTGGATGGTTCTGCAATTGTATTACCTGTAATTACTGCGTTGTTTCAGAAAGAGAGAAAAGTGTTTTGTTGGGAGCAGCTGCAAAGTTATCTGATAAAATAACTGAAAACTAAGATTTTTTGCCATTGTTAAAAGGCTAAAAATAGATATACATTCCAAAAAGTGAAACCTTTAGGAAGAAATCTACTAATTTTGCAGGAAACTTTAGAACTGACTTGATCAGCTTAAAACCATTTGATAGACTCAAAGTTTCTGATAGTAAGTGAATAACTCATTCTCACAGGTAGTCACAGAAGTTGTAATTGGTTGAACCATAAGAATATTTCTTGAGGAAGCAATGCTTGTGGTTGTGTCAAATTTTGTCTCATCAGCATTCATTGCCATAAAAAAACCCCAGAGATGGTTTCTAGCAGAAGACTTGCAGAATGTAACTAAAGAACAGGCAGTGCACAGCACTTCATTCATCACACCCTTCCTTCTTAGATAAAGTAGATGGAATAAAGAGTTGAAAAATGTGCATTCCTGCTTCTTTTCTTTCAAAGATGATAAGTAATCCTTTGTGGTGCTTTCCAGCACATTCTGTCTCACTCGCATTCCAAACAGCTTTCCAAAAGTACACAGAATGCTGAAGTGTTTTGCTATCTGGACAAAATATGTGCCTTTTGTACTAAGGCAGAAATTCTCCAGCTTTTTACTTCTATCCAGAGTTTTCAGAACTGATATGTAACACTGAACACATAGAAATGTGTGTGGGTTTTTTTTCCCCCCACCTCACACTATCCAAGAAGTTTCCAATCAATTACACACTACTACTAATGTTGAAGCAAAGTTGTAAATCCCCTGTAAGGCTGTCTGAAGTTCCACATCACAGCATCCCTAGTGGGCAGTGAGCATTAACTACTGCAGGAGGTTTATGAAACAGTCCTCATGCTTTCTGTACTAACTTTGATGGTTAGGAGAAACAGTTCCTTGAGGATACCCAGGAAGGATAAGTTTAGAATAGAAAAAAAATAACTTTTCAAGGATATGAAGCATTAATTTCTAATTGTGAGCTGCACTTTATAGCAAGATTTCCTGACTTCCTATTTAATTCTTGCATCTTCATACTTCATTCTTGACCTCATTGTTGAGTGGAGCTATTACATCTGTTTTCAGATGGAAAACCTGTGCCCAGCACTAGGTTACAATATATTTTCTGTGATAATATTATTCTACAAGCCTTAACAACTGTAAAAATGAGATTAAGAGAGTGAAATGAGATGAACCTCATAGCTGATCAACATAGTTATGCTGTTTAAAATATCTTTATACTGCTAGGAAAAAATAGACCAAATAGAAACCAATAGATCTAAAATGGCATTTCAAATTAGCCAGGTTTTCCTTCCTCACAAACAGCTGTTTTGTCCATTGGGATATA
Source organism: Bucco capensis (assembly GCA_013396975.1). Classification (NCBI taxonomy): domain Eukaryota; kingdom Metazoa; phylum Chordata; class Aves; order Piciformes; family Bucconidae; genus Bucco; species Bucco capensis. The sequence goes on along the minus strand of VWZO01004392.1, from coordinate 129,027 downwards.
AATGTATGCATCAGAATGATAGTGAGTTTCTGCTGGGAAACGTTCACAGTAATTCCGTGTTAACCTTGCAGCACACTACCATTAGAAATCTTGTATCAAGGAACAGAGAGAAGAAAATTTATTCAGTAGGTTAAACAGTGGTAAAAATTACATGGAAAATGGAAGAAAATAACTATTTTCCAATTAACTTGGGTGACACTATCAGAGCAAAATAGAGGATCACTCAGCTGTGCCTTGGAGATTGTTGGACAGGTTGACTGCTAATAATGATTCAGACTAGCAGAAAGTTACACATGCTTAAGGAAAGCAAATTCTGACTCTCCTATGTCTTGGTGGGTATAATGTGTACTCCCTTTTCGTGGTGTTAAGTTAGACGAGGAGAAAACAGAATTTGAAATGCTTACTACATCTGCAAGCTGTTTTGCTTTTTGTGCTGCTTTAGTCTTACCAAAGTGATGTCTGAAAATTCCTTTGTATTCCTTTGGAGACTAAAGACAAAATTAAATCCCTGTAATTACCCCTCTGTGACTTTTAGAGAGAGCTGCTTTCTAACACCCACACAGACATTTATGTCACTGTCTCCACCTAAAAGCCAGGGACACAGACTGTGCAATCACATTTTAGGGCAAAGTCTGACATGCCTTGCCTCCCAAAACTTTTCAACAGAAAGCCATTGAATGTAAGACTGTACATAAAGAAGCCACTCATTTTATAATGAGACATTGTAGTATGCTTCTAGTAATAAAATTTAGTAATAAAACTATTGCCACAAGTAAATATCAGTGAGCTCTTCAGAATATTATTTTCTGGTAATTAATACAAAGTTCTAAAGTAAAATACAAATAATTTTATGTAAGATGTAAAATATTTTTAAATGTTACAAATTTTTCTGTCTTACAATATGAAGCAGCAGCTGCAGTGAAAATGTTAATACATGAGAAATGTTCTTTACCCATGAGCAGTCAGACATGCAAATTATACAAAGAGCACGTCATACATTTTCATAGGGATTTAAATGTTTGTGATTAAAGCAGTTTATGATAAGTGTAGCATAAAGCTCAGTTCTTACACAGCTGTCATGATTAGAGCAGCACAGCAAAACCATGATGTTTGCTATGACTAATTTACAGGGAAAGCAGAACACTGAAGAAATACAAAATTCTGCAACATTTGCTTGTCTTTATAAGTTGGTAATACAAACAAAAATATGCATAGAGTTAGAGCTCTGTAAGTTAGAGCACTGCATGAGCTGAGATGATCTGAGGACGTGAGTACAGCCCTGTTCTCTCTGTAAAGAATTGCAGAAATAGTGTAGCTCTAAAAACAGTGCCAAAAGCAGTGGGTGATAGGTGAGAATGGAGGAGAGGACTCTCCAATAAATAGGGTTCAAAGAGCTTTTAGTAAGAAATTAAATTACCTCATACAGAAACTATGAGAAAAAGAAGAGGTTGTTAAAAGAAGGATCAGATTCTCATCTAGCTGAAATGGCTGTTTCCAGAGAGGTCACTAGGTGCCTGCCAAATTGCAACACTGATGTTTAGATTCATATGCTTTGTGTGCACCATTTCCAGGAGCCCATAGCAGGTAGCAGCATAGAACTGGACAGAAACCAGTAAGATTATCATATTTCCTTTGCCCTAGTAGAACACTAGACAAAGAGCTGGGAATGAAGGCTGAAAAATAAGTTATGGACAGTGACATTGACAGGAAAATCTTTTAACTATTCAGGAAAAAAATGTGTGCTCACCAGACTGAAAAAAACCCCAATTCAGCTTTCCAGAAGGAAAATGCTCTTCCTGAATAAGCAGCAAAAACCAGGGGATCACAGATTTTCTAATTAGTACCTAAAGCAACATCTTCCCAAGGAAAGTTATGGATCTAAGCCCACAAAAAGCAAATCAAACACCTGGTGTTGGTGAATGCTAAAAATAAAGATACTAGCTGTACTGACTCTAACCACACAAACAAACAAGCACACAGTACTGCTTGGCAGGTGCTCCTTTTGAGCTCTGCATGTTGAGTTCCTGCAAGGAAGGACAACCCTACATCCCATTGTAATGTAGTTGTTTCCTCCCACCCTCCCTAACCATTGCATGTGGAATCATGAGATCCAATCTTCACAGGATTTGAAATCTTGTCCTGGTAAAAGATACCCTCTGCTCCTGGTGGCCTTTTGGAATTTTCCAGCAGTCTTACCCAAGCTCAACAGACAGCTAAAGTTTTCAAGCAATCCATTTTTTCTTCAGTGTTTTAAGCCAGACCAGGAGTTACAGAACTGTCTTCTTTGTAAGAGCTGTGCAGATAAAACATTATATCACTGAAAATTCAGAAGAAAATAGGAAGATCATGTTAAAAAACCTAGAGCTGGGCTCCAGTGTAAATGGGTGTGTATGAAAACAGTAGAGAGTATAGATGTACTAACAAAGTGTACACAGCCAAGTGTGTGCTTGTCTTTGGCTACATGTCCCTGCCACTCTTTGGAGAGGGAAAAAGAAGTCTTGAGTGTATAAAATGTAGTCTTTAAACCTAACCCCTGACTTTCACAACACCTTCTTGGTGACATATTTCCCAGAGTATTTACCTTGAGCTAGATACAATCTAACAGAGGACATCCATCTTATATACCTTATGGCATACTCTGGCTTTCTTCCCTATTAGCAGCCCTCAGCATAACCTGATTGATAGGAGAGTGACAAGAGATAGGTTTGATCCTTGACTGTGCTAGTAAAACATATCTCAAAACAAAAAAAATCAAGGTTTGTTAATTTCTCCAAAACCTATGGTTAAAACAATATTTTCTCATAAAACTATTTTTAAAGAATATCATGGAATTAGCCACAGTTTAAACCAGCTGCTGAGTGACTGGATTAAAGTTTCTCTCCCTTATGTCTTTCATTTCTGGCTGCTGTTGAACCCCTTGCAGACAAATCCATCCCAAGAAGGAATTTATATTTTCATGTAACTTTACTCCCCACCAATGGCTTAACTATTTCTCTTCTTTGTCTGAGGAGTGGTACATGAGGTATAGACATAAAATGTATGTGTCTGACATGATGTATAGACATAAATGCATACAGGTTAGGAGGAACCCCTGGAAGTTGTCTGATACTACCACTAGGTCAAAGCAGGGTCAATTTACTTTAGGTTGCTAAAGGTTGAGAGCAACCAGAAATGTTCTTCTGCAATTAATTACTGTTTAAATGTTTCTGGTAGGACAGAATATTGTCACATAGGAGGAAATTTCCTGCACTTTCTGATTATTGGTTGGACTGGGTGATCTGAGAGGTCATTTCCAGCCATGAATGTTCTGTGATTCTGTGATCTTTTGCATTACAGATTATATGTATTTTTCTTACATTTTGAGGAAGGACCTTCACTTTAAATCTTGAAAAGGAGACCACTGAGTTTCAGGAACCTTTATGAAATAAAGGTCCTGCAGACTTTATTGTGATGAATTCAGGTAAAAGAATAAATCAGAAAAAATGACATGAATAGTGTTTGACTTGTTAAGTGCAGATTGTTATTAACATTGCCTCTAGCAACTGCACCCATAGCTACCTTGGACAAACAAAAGGAGACACATTCTGCTTTGTACAAAGGCTTAAAAATCAGGTGTCAACTAAAATCTGGGAAAAGTGAGGTAGGGTATCAATTTTTGAAGCAATAAAGAATGAATGTCCAGAATGCTACATGCAAAAGCACTTTAAAAGTTACACTGCTGTCTCTATCTGCTGCATGTGATTGACTGTTGGCCACAAAGATCTGACATCCAAGCTTTAATAAACAACACCTGTAATGTCTTCCCTGAGTTAAAAGAAAATCTCATTAAATGAACTCTTTGCTCAAGATAATACTCCCTGAAAACTGCTCAAGAGAAGGTGACAGTGATCAGTAACTCTGGAGTAGGAAGGAACAGAGGAACACTACAGTGTCTGCCATCAGGAACCTGTTCTTTCAGGCAAAGATGGAGGTGTGAAGAGATGTATAGTGTCTCACATAAGCTGCATCTTTGTAGGACTATTATTCAGGACATCATTCACAGTCCATCATTCTGTTCTTGCTCTCTAGGCCTTAAAGATTTTCTAAGTTACTTTTTGGTCACTGACCTGTTTTAACATGATCTGCTGTGGAAGGAGTACAGTTACTGTGCAGCTCTATAGTCAGAGATCTTGGAGTAATTTCTAGCTTCTTAAAGGCTTTCAAGAGTTAAATATTATTAAAAGTGATGCCTGTGTATCTGTCAAGAGCCTCTTAACAGCAGATATTAGAAAGCAGGAGTTGCTTTTACTAACAACTGACCATTTTTGCTAAATATTTGATAAAAACAGATTTTTTTCACTATTAATGAATACTACATTTTAAAAAATAAAAGGCAAACTCTTAATAGAAGATTACAATTTGACTTTAAGACATAGATGTCTTTCCTGTACTGCTTAGCACATTAAAGATTTATCAACATTTGGGTTTTATTCATCATGAAGTTCAGTGTTTTCCAAACCATATTGCAGGCTAAACCAATTTTCACTGGAAGGTGCTTTTTCATCTACTGTGTGATATTCTGTGTTAAATAGTAAGAAAAGCTGATATTTGTCTAGCCTTTTTTTGCTACTGAACATTTTTTTTCTACCAGAAGGCATTTTATTAAAAGATCAGTGAACTTACTTGCATTTGAACTGATCAACTATTTCACACAATTTTATGAAGAGCTGATGAAAAAACATATTTTCATAGAAAAGCATTACAAAAGATCCTTATTAAAGTGTGTGTTTTTTAATTTTCTTGTAACATCTGAAATAGTTGGAGCTCTACAACCTGCAATTGGATTTGATCAATTGTCATGGAATATTTTGAATCTTGCAACTACTACTGCTTTAGTTGTGAGTGCTTGACTGTGTGATGTTTTACCCAAGATGAGAGCATCTGAGAAAAGCTTTCCTTTTTTTTTCTCTGCTTTTTGTTCTATAATGTTATATCAGAGGTCTTTCATAATTCAGCCAAGAAGCAGCCTTTGTTCTGCTTCACGCTCTCTAAATTCCATGAAGTAACACTGGATTGTAATATTCCCCAAATACCTCCTTGTGTCAATACAGATGACACATGAGCAGGGAAGGAAAAGCACAGATCATAGAGGGAAGAGGAAAGCTTGCAGACTTTGTGAAAGTTCATTGCCTCTTTTCAGAGAACAGCAGCATGTGAGGCAGTCATGGGCAGGCTATTAATTAACTGAGTTGAGGTTAATCAGAGAAAGAATGAGGAACTTTTTTTTATTTTAAGGAAAAGGTGGACAGGCAAGTCAGGAATTGGGCATGATGTGAAGCTGAGTAACGACCAGTGTGAACAAACTGGGAATGAAGCATTGACAAAACAAATCAAATATTAAAGAACATTGAAGACCTTCAGTCTTTTTTTTCAATCTTTTTTTTTTTTTTCCTTTGATTTGCTTATGGAGCTGGTACACAAAAACATGAAGTAAACTCTGAGGGACTGATTGGAAAACAGAAGTTATCTTGCTAATCAGCTAGCATCAGAAATAATAAACAAAGCCACATCTTAAAGTGAATCGAGTAACTGTAACTTCTATGTAACAGATAATTACCCTCTAGAAACATTCCTAAACAAATGCATATCCATTGACCTGAAGTAATCCAGCTTCCTTAGCTGAACTGTTGACTTTTTTTGTTTCCTTTTTCTGATTCTACTGAGTATTTTAAAGTTTTTACAGCCCTCAAGAACACTGCAGAGCACAGCATGCTGACACCTTTCCAGGTAGGCAGCTCCTTGTATTTTTCCAGCCTCCTGGAGAGTTAGTTTTAGACTCTTGAGTCTCTTTTTTTCTTTGCAAGTTATTTCTCACTCTGCACCACAGGTTCCTGTTCCTGGAATAGCTGGGTAGCCCTGTAATTCCTTCTCAGTAATGTCCATGTCTTTCTCTTTTTCTATGCTAAAGCATCTGTATTACTTCAGGCAGCTTGCATTACTCTAAGATCAGCTGTGGGAAAGGTAAGATTTCAATTCAAGATTTCTACAAGGTCTAGAAGGTATGCTGTAGTCTAGTGGATCTGTTAATCAAAACCAGTGATGAGTACAACTGTGCTATCATGAGGTATCTGTTATCTAATCAAAAAGACTTTAAAAATTGACCTTATCTCAACATAATCAGTATATTGTGCAATTCTAGCAATGAAGAATGTAGGAAAAACTAGCTTTGATTTTCATGTATGGAACTTTGTCCTTTTGTGACTGCTCTAAGTACACAAATACACTTCTGAATACATAAATCACTAAAATTAATAAGGAGATTTGGAAAAAAATAAGGCAAGGGCTAAAGAAGTCTAGAAAGTCATGAAAACCTTTGGCTGGAATTGTATTGGTGGCAATCTTCACCTGAAAGGAAATATGATAAAACATAATAAAAAAACATAATAAAAAATAATAAAAATAATAAAAACATAATAAAGCTTGCTTTATTATATTGTAAATGCAATAGTGAACCTGTTAAAATAATTCTGAGCAAAGCCCAAGGATGGCTGCATAGACACTATGGTCCTCAGAAATATAAGTGGTAGCTCTATGAAGTTTAACTAAACTTCAATATATAAATATAAAAATATAAAAATATATAAATATAAATAAGAGTAATTCATATTGCCTGTCACTGCAGGTGTTTGCAGGGAAAAACTCTGCTTTGCACATGAAAGGGACCATACCAAATCTCTCCTGCATTTAGCTACTCAAAGTTTATGATGATCTGAATGTCTTATAATATTAATTAAACTAGCATTTTTTACTGATATCTTCTAAAATGTCTAGTGTTAATATTCATGTCTGGATTGTCTTGTAAGAATCTCTCAAATTTGATTTGGACTTTCTTGTACAGTTAGCCGTTCACAGTATTTTCTCTATCTTCAAAGAACTTTTATCACTTCATCATCTTCTGGAGAAAATTACAATTCATTGACTTATGAAGACTTCCAGAAAATTGACTTATTCTTGGACAACTGAAAAACAGGGAAAAACAGGTAAATAAGTTACTTGCTTATGTTACATGCCCCTTCTGTACATGCACAGTCACAAAAGGCTTCTTGCAACTAAAGCAGAGTTCAGTCTGTAAAGGATGACACTAAATGGTAAACCTCAGGATACAAGCTGTAGACATTGAACATCAGGAAAATTTTTCTTGGCTAATAAGAAGTGGTTAGGAATGGCACTGCTGGATTGACAGGCACACAGTAAAAAACCCAGCAGGTTTCATTTCTGCTTTTTCTTGCCACGGTAAACACTGAAAATTATTTCATCCAGTTCTCAAACAGCAGACAAAAAAATCCTACCTAATAGAAACAAGGCAAGGAAACCCACATTTCTCACAATGTGCTGCAGTTTTCTGTTTTTCTACAGAAGTGTCTATCCCCTGTGAAAAAAACAACAAACCCAAACCTTGTATTTCCTACATATTTGTTAGTAAGTTTGCTAGTGTCAGTACATTTCAATAACTTATAAAAAAGTAAATTATAGTAAATGTTTCTTGGGGATTTGCTTCAAACCAGGACAGACTCTACACTAACAGGTAGTATGATGCAAATGAACTTTTTCAACTACATGGATTTCAAAATTATCTTAAAATGTGATATATTTTACATAAGATTTTGTTTTTAGAAACGTAACACCTCATGGAATCTGTTGAATCTTTCACATCCCTTCAGCTAATGAATGATCTGATAGTATTTCCACTGTTCAGTAGATCTCTGTGGTCAAGTGTGTACAGTTTTTACTGTAAAGAGTGACCCTAGGCTTCAGCATGACACAGTGGTTTCACTAGAGAAGAATAAATTTATGGACAATTTGATTTCACCTATGTAAAGAATAACTAATTATAAATAGAGTTTCATGTCAGAATTTAAGGATCCTTGCTTCTTGTTGCTTATATTAAAATAATCACATATCCTCATAAGCAACATAAATCACATCTTCCAATCTGCTTGGATATCATTTGCCCTTTATAACCTTAAAATATGAATTCTTCAGTGGTAGCAACATTGACAAAAGCTTTTACTTTCAAGCAATGTCTTCTCCATTTTTCCTCCTTTTCCCCTTTTCTTTCAATTATCTTTCTCCCATGAAATAGTTTTTCTTTACTCTCTTCCATAACATCACTGCAAGACTGTGACAGGTAAGGAAACAAAGAGAAGTAGTGACTTTGTTCTTCACCCCATCACTGAGAGGTGAAGTGGTTTCAGTAGTTAAGACTATACAAGAAGTGGGTGGAAGTCAGATTGTCTCTTATTCTGCTTTTTATTTCACAGTATCACAGTATGTCAGGAGTTGGAAGGGCCCTAGAAAGATCATCTAGTGCAACCCCCCTGCCAGAGCAGGATCACCTAGACCAGCTCACACAGCAATGTGTCCAGGCAGCTCTGCAATGGCTCCAGACAAGGAGACTCCACAGCCTCCTGGGCCAGGCTGCCAGTGATCTGTCGTTGTCATTGTGGCTAGGCTTCACGAACGAAGCTCCAGGGAGGGCTCCACCCACGCTTCTCCTCAGCGCCTTTTCCAAGCGCGCTGATAAAAAGAGGATAGCAGATAGCACCCTCGAGCCTGCACTAGGGATTTTTTTT
>VWZO01004392.1:80873-115591 GCA_013396975.1 Bucco capensis | reverse complement strand
CCCCCCCCCCCCCCTTTTTTTAGCTACTGACCTTCTGCTGCTGTTTATTTTCAGTCTGGCCTGGATTTATTTTTATGTTATCCTGAGTGCTGTACAAAGAAACAGCACTTCTGCTCCCCTTATAACTCAACCCAGTGAGGCCTTTATTAGGTCCCATATACTCTTCTATGTTAGTTTATATTTTTGATAATTTATAGATGTTATAAGCTACATCACACCAATAACCTTCTGTTTATAAATCACTGTAATTGTTATTTTTCTTTTTCTGCAGGAAACAGAGCCCTCTCTATCTATATCACTGTATGAAATTATTTGCCTAGGTCAGTGTTTACAGGATCAGCACCTAAACTAATATTAATATCCAATAAATATCTTCTAAAATGACAGATTGCATCAGGGAAGTTAATAAGTAAAATGATTTTAAGTTGCTTTGCATAATTCCTAGCTGTTTTTTTTTCCCTGAATAGAGAAGTAATTCAAACTTGTCTTTTTTTTTTCTATGACACAGAAGGAAAATAATCTATTTACTTTTAAAATTACATAGGGAGATAATTACAGATTGCTCAATACAAAAAACAGTGATGAATTCAAAATTCTTTTGCTAGTATAATCAAAAGTCATGTCTCTAATAACAAAGATTCCCTCTGCAAGATAAAATTACAATATTTTTTGGATTGGAAAGAGTATTTATAACACATTGTATTTTTGAAGTTTAAGTGTTTTATAAGAGCATTGCAAGAACAGCACAGAGACATTCAACACACTCATGTGAAAGATATTTCCATGTATCAAAAAATTAGTCTGATTTCCAATAAAGTCCTGTATTCAGTTTTTTAAAGAAAATATTTACTCAGTTCAGTGTATCTGCACTTCATCTTGGATCCAAATAAATAAATCAGACAAAGTATGTGAACAGTTGTGGAAGATCTTTAACAGCTTTCAGTAAAGGACTTTTCAAAGGGAAACATTTAAGAAGAGATTTCAGGTTTTCTTTAAGAGGGACTGAGTTATTTCTTATTCTGGAATGTGACATAAGAGGTCAGAGCCTGAAAGCTTGACATTCATTTGTTCTGTTTCAAGTTTTTTCTATTCCTCCATCTGCAAGAGAGGGAGGGAAAAACTTATATTCCTTCTGTCTTACTGTAGCCTTTCTGTAATCACAAAAATCTTTGAAAAGATTTTTTTCAGGCTCTCTGTTGTAATCTGGAAACTTCTATTTCAAATCAAATGTATTATAAACCCTGTCATCTCACTGAAGTAAAAGGCAAATCTGTTCCTTATATAGGTGTGCATCATTTTTAACTCCCTGAGCAATGAAAAAAAAGAGTTCTCAAGTTTTTCTTCACAACACTTTTACACTGCTCGGTTAGCTAGCAGTGTGAAACATTCTGTGAAGTACAAATAAATTAGAATGCATTTACTTAACATTGTAAATGAATATTTGGGGAATAGTGTTGTACAAAGTCACCTTCCAGCAAAGCCTGACTGCACCATTGTGTGAAACAAGTTCCCTTTTCCATTAAGTTAAAGGTAGAAAATCTAATTAATATCAAGGGGAGGGGAGGAAGGTAACAGAATCAAAGCATGGTTAAGGTTGGAAGAGGTCACCAGAGATCACCTAGTCCAATCTTCCTGCTGTATCCCCAGGAGCACATTCCTTAGGATTGTGTCCAGTTTTTAATACCTCCAGAGAAGAAGACTTCACAACCTCTGTGGGCAGCCTGTTCCAGTGCTCAGTCACCCTCACAGGAAAATCCTTCCTCATGTTTAGGTTGAATTTCCTGGGTTCCAGTTTGTGCCCGTTGCTTTGTGTCCTATTGCTTGACACTACCAGCAAGAGCCTGCCTCCTTCCTCTTGACACCAAAAAAGAAGTTTCACAAACCAGGAAGGATGTTTCTGTGGCAAAATTCAGTCCAGCTAATACATATAAATGCCTCAGAATATCACAGGCCATACTGTTCTAATAATTTTCCAAGTTTATTAGTGCTTCATCCTGTTGATTACGTTGAAGTTGCATTTGGCAAATTTCATTAAATAGAAATTAAAATGTAAACAATTCCAAATGATTTCCAAGAATCCAGGAAGGAATGAATTGCATTCTTTGCTCTGGGATTTGCAAAGCAGCTAATGAGCACAGAATGCTTTTTTAGTACTAACAAGGTTGCTTGAACATGCAAAATGCTGAGGATCAGCTTTAGTGAATACATAGCCATGAATCCTCTCTTTTTTGTGTGTGTGTGGAGGGGTTTTGTTGTTGTTTGTCTGGTTTTTGGTGGGCTTTTGTTTTTATGTTGTTGCACTGGGTTTTTGTTGGTTTTCCCTCCAGATTAAAGAATTTTGTAACAGAATCACAGAATCATCATGTTGGAAGAACACATCAATAATAACACTGCAAGCACAATCTATGTCTCACAGAGGAAATGAAACAGACAGAAACAATTTAGAGATATTTGTTGAAAACTTTGTGTGGAGCCCCATGTTGAAGTTCTGTCCATCAATGGTTAGCCAGGTTAGCTGGAGATACAATTTCTTCTATGTTTCTTCATAAACACCACGAACACAACAAGCAATAGTTCAAACCCATATTCTTCACATTCCCTGTGATTCTTTATTGCATAACAGAAAGTTTTTCTTTTGGGTATACTAAAGGCAAAAGGCAGCTAATGATACCACATTTCCAGCCTCTGCACAAAAAAATCACCCTTCTCAGCCCTGGCAATGCTAGTGACAGTGCCAGTTATGTTTTTGAATGACATTAGTGAAAGAAAATCAAAGAGAGTATTTGAGGGAGCACAGTGTGATAGAAAGTTCTCTCACTCTGAAAAAACATAAATTTGTCATATCCATTAGGCATATTTTATAGAATTATTAAACAAGAGCCCTCTTGACAAAGATTAAAAAAATTAAATAAATCAAGCTGGATATTTAATGAAAGGTTTTGTTATGTTAGTTGTTAAATTCCTTGAAAGGCAAATCTTCTCCTTGTTATGCTAGTTGTTAAATTCCTTGAAAGGCAAATCTTCTCCAAACTAGCAGGATTTACTGAAAAGAACAATATACAAGCAGAAAAATATTTCTTTAGTGGAGAAAATGTTATCTGGGCTTTTGAGTGTATTTTCACTGAATCCAAAGCCAGACTGCCTCTGAATTCAACTACCAGAAGTAGAACTGTGTTCCAGCATTCATTACTATTATTCTGTTTTCAACAGAAGCAACATCACAATCTTATTGTTATTTACAAGACTAATTTGTATTTGTTTGATTTGCTGAGAGTTTATTTCAAATTGTGTGTTTCCTGTTCCATGGGTTTGCATTACTGAATTCTGTTACCAATCTTATCAAGAAATCCACTAACTTAGGAATTACAAATGAAATCCAGCTCCACATTCTGGGTTTAACTTTTTGCAGCAGTAACATCTCTTCTGAGGTTTACATTCCATTTAGGATAATGCTATTCATTTAAGGATAATGGAGATGGCAATGAAAGTATGGTTATCTTTTCCTCTGCTGGTTAGTAAAACAAGTCCTTAAGAAGGAAAGAAATGTTAAACCTAATCCTGCTAAGTGCCAGTGATCAGCTGATTGGCAGCTTGGCAAAGCAGAGCACCAAGTTCTCACCCTCTGGGATACATTGGCAGTAACTTCATTATCTGGAAGTATAAACCTAAGTCATTCCTTTTGTGATCCCTCTGATATTAGTAGAAAGACACAGCCACTTAAAGAAAGGAAGCTATTTAATCCTAAAAGCCTCTCTCTCCACTGAAGCTTAAAAGATGAATTCATCTCAGCTGTACAACTTCTAGAAGTTGTCTGAAGTGGGCAAGATGCATGGAACTCATTGCTTCTTGGAGAATGTGGTGCTGAGAATGGAAGCTAATATGATGTAGGAAGATCTCTCAATATCCCTTGCCTTTATAAAATGATGATCCACAGCAAAAATATTTTCAGACCTACTTTATGGTTTAACAGCTAATTTCTACTTTCAAGTATCACTTTAATATATATATATATATAATTCTCTGACGTACAACATCCTTTAGAAGTGAATTTCTTTATGTGATCTGGAAAAGCTGTGGGTTGCACCCTTCCTGTACTCCCACATGTTCATACTTCCCTTCTGGATCTGCAATGGATCACAGAGGGATAGTTTTCTCAGGGAAAGAGAGACAATTTTATGGCATCTGTATATACTGCAGCACCATTTGAAAAACACTGTATCAGGCTGCTAGTTGGTAATGCTTTAGGACATATATAAAAATACAGGGTTATAAAATTAATATTCTGAATGGAAACTCTGCAATGTATGAGTAATTTTCAACCGAGCATACCTCTTCCTGAATCAAAAGTTAACATCTAACTTGAACAGAGCCACAGAGTATCAAGGACTGAGGACTCTCTACCATCAGACCAGGATGAAATGTCCTTTCAGACAATAGAGCAATTGATTTAAACAGTAGTTCATTTTATTGTTGTTGCTTTCTCATAAAGAACAAACCCAAGACACTCGTTTCAACTTGAGCAGAATGCAATATAAGGTGGAAGTCCAAAAGAGAGGATCCTTCCTTCACTACTTTAATTGGTAATCCTCAAGAACAATTTCAGCTATTGAAAAAAATACTCCCAAAGAATACTTATTGTGGCATCAGTTTGTGCCTATTCACTTGCTTCCCACCAAATCAACTCCAGCAAATTCTGAAGATCTCTATGGAAAGTGCAGTAAGCCATGATCAACGACAAGAATAATAGACTAGCTAATATTATTGTCACAATATAAAAGCATGAGAATTTATCTGTCCCCACTAGGTTTCTAAACAGGACTATGAAGGAGCTACAGTTCAATAATTTTTTGAGTGGGTCATATATGCTCTGTGACCCATCTGAAAGTTAACTTTCCTTACTTCACCTGTTCAGTCAGCAGTACAACTGGACAGTTATCTAGACTTTATCTATTGTCTTGAGTGAACTGAAGTAAAACAAAACAAAACACAACAACCAGCCCCCAAAATCACCATAAAACAAACTTGGGACCTTTTTGATATTCAAAGTAGTGAAATCTGGGGTGGCTCTTCCACACTGTGAAAAATTCACTCGTGGGCATTGACCTGGAAGGAAAGTAAATGGATTATTTTTTCTGTTTGCACCGTAGCAGCATTCCCATAGAGTACATCCTCAGGTTGCAATGGAAGATTGCACTACAACTTTTTGGTCTTATTTCATATTTGCTATATGCTGACAGAGAAGAAAAATGGGAATAGTTTTGTAGTGGTTTTGCTGAACTTGTGACAGTCTTGCAAAGAGACACATTAGAAGTTCTTCTGTTTGTCTGGGTAGATGTGCTGCACAAAAATCTCTTTTCCATAGGGGTGCACTCTGGTGACTCTGGAGTAATCTTTTGGAAAAATCTTTAAGTTGATTACCATTCCTTTAATGTGTAAACTTTAATGGGATTTCTTCCATCCTTCTTCTTTAATACTAGGATGTATGTGAGAGAGGGGATTGTGTCTTGGATGCTGGATGACAAACTCCCACTGCTCACAAAAGGAGACCTTTGTGGCTTGTGGAACCAAACCCAATTTTCTGTTCTGTTCTGATTACAAGATTCCATCTGGGGACACAGCAAATGAATTGAAGAATTACAGAGGCTCCACAATTCATCGATCAAGTATATTGTACCCCTCACCGCTCGGTTCCTGATAACTTGTTTTTAATCTCTGGTGGTTTTGTTACTAGTATCAAGGTTGTAGAATTTCTCTGTGGATAAAAGAAAGTTCTTGACCTTGGTTATCTATTTATGATAGTAGAAGCTTTTGGCCTGAATCAATGTTTGCTTAATTATTTTTTAGTAATAAGAACCTTAACTAAAGCTTCCAAGCAGTTCTCAGAGGTGATTTCTGACTCTGTATTAAATATTTTGAGCCTGACTGACCAGGCTGTGTTCCCTCGTTTATTATGTGTATTGCACATTTTCCTTCTTTCCTAGCCAATTTTCCTAATGCTACATGCTATTTGACATTAATTATTTTCACTTGTGATATTGCATCCTTGTCTCAATAAGTCTCATCCATTGTAAGTTTTTGCCTTCTGAGATTTTAACATAATTGTTGTCAAACTTTTCTCTTGGGATTAGTTTTTTCCATCTCTCTCTTTCTCTACAGAGAATGAAATGAAGCCTTTACAAATTGCTCCTTTTCACCCTGACTGCCTTAATTCCTTTGAACTTAGAGGACAGAGTGGCTGAGGGAAAAGTGATATGATTACCTGGAAGTACATGAATGCTACCTGAAGATTATGTACATTATGTTATTATGGATATCTTAGACAAAACTCCCAATTATGACTCCTCTAGGAACACAGTTTGAAAGTAACCAAAAGCCTACTGCAGATTTTCTGTATTTTCTCCTTTTTGTTATGATAATTGGTATTCTTTCCTCTTTTTCCATGTGTAGTTTTAAGTGCTTTGTGATACAAGTAGCTTTATTCCTGTTGCCTTACCCTAACTTCACTAATCCAAATGGGCAGACACTTCTGATTATTGCAGATTACTGCAGATTTTGGGTTTGATCCAGTTACAGTTTGCCCATTTTTAATTCTGGGTTTTACCTAATATTTTGAGTTGTGAGGAAGGTGACTAAAAACATGTGGAATTTGCCTCTTACATACGTCAAGCTAACATAATTAATTAAAAATAAATAAATAACAAACTAAACCAAATAAACTAAGTTAAGGAAATCTGGGGGCCAGTTAGTTAATAGATACTCCCTGTATCTTGTACATTCCTAGAAGGGATTTTTCTTTATGCTTTTGAGTTTTAGACTGATTAAAATCAGTGTGTTCCTTACAACCAAAGAGGTTGCTTCTCTTCCTATGGCAGTGACAAGCCAGGTGAGTGTTTGTGTAGGTTGTTTCCAAGAGCTATCCCAGATAGCTATCCCAGATGTCCTTGTATTATGACTTATTTGTATGCACACTGAATGGCAGTTGGGTCTGTCAGGCATGACAAACCTCTTTTAGTGCTAGATATGCAGATTCTCTTACAGTCTGAGTGGAAACTCAGTGGGAATATTAGACATGGTTGAATTATCCATGGGTTTTCTAAGTGCAGCTATGTACAATGTAGAAGCAGGATCTGAATGGAAGAGCTAGCTGAAAGTAGGAACAGTTATGGTAGAAATAAATTATGAACAATTCATGCAGAAATGGGACTATTATGTTCATATGACCAGCAGGTATAAACCAAAGTTGTAAAGGAGGTGGACGTTGTATATATGGACAGCAGAACAGAGGTTTGTCTACAGAATTTGCCCCAGTTACTGTTAGCAATACTAACTGCAAGAATAATGAAATTCTGGGAGATTTTCATTGAAGGAAATATGTACTGTATATATCTGCATCTCTGATTCAGTTATGGACCCTGCTTCCAAAGTACAATATGACTCTGCATGCTGTAAACGGCATCCACTGCTGCTAGGTGGATATATGGCTGGCAGAGCTTTTTAAAGGTGATGGATATGGTGACCCCACTGACATGATCCATTGTGCTGCAACACTCTATGTATTTAGAGCATTCTGACACCTTTTGTTCCTTCCCTCATCTCTGCCTGTGTCACAGGCTCTGCCTGTTGCAGCAAGCTCACAAGGTGAGTTCTATGTGTGAGCTGAAACAATAGCACAGTGCACATCACATATGGCTCAGACAAACTGAAAGTAGAATGAGCTGTAGGAGGTTATCACCATTGATATCAAGAGAGCTTTTAGTCCTGGGATGTGGTATAGTCAGGATGTTTGGAGACGACATAAGGCCTAGGATTTTCTCTGGTAATTTGTAAGAGTTTCTCTAGTGGAACCAAGTTCACACATGTGCCTTGCAGCAAGAAGAGTATTAATAAAATTTAGGTTTACACTGTTATTTGTCTTCTAGCTTGTTTTCAATGGCTAAAATAGTGCAGGGTAACCAGCAGGTCTTTTTATGTGAGCTCTAATTCACTTATCAGGTATCTGTAACAAGGATGATATTTATATTATCATAGAATCATAGAATTGTCAGGGTTGGAAGGGACCTTCCAGCTCCTCTAGGTCCAACCCCCTGGGCCTGCCCTGGGCAGGGACAGCTGGCACTAGAGCAGCTTGCTGCCAGCCCCAGCCAGCCTGGCCTGCAACACTGCCAGGGCTGGGGCTGCCACCACCTCTCTGGGCAACCTGGCACAGTGCCTCACCACCCTTATATTTGTATTTAACACTCACTATTCAAATCTTAGGCTTCCAGCAGTGATTGCTAAGCTGTTGAGACAGTTATCAATGCAATAGCTTTGAAGTATGAGGTCATAAAGTCTAGTCTGGATAATTTTACCATTTATAGGATACTTATCCATTTTTTTACAGCTCCATAAATTGTACTACATAAAGGATCTGTTATGCAAAAGCTGCTAGTAGGATACTTATTGTCTGTGTTTTCATAATAAAGATGAGAATTTTGACTAAGGCAGCAGAATTAATTGATTTACCATGAATGAAAAGAAAATGGCAATACACTGGTTTTGAAGAGTTAAACTTTGTAAATTCTTTTTTTTTGGTGATATTGCCATCTTCCCATTACTGTTTAATTTACGTTATGAAATAATTACATGGTTTTTATTTAAGACATGTGTGCAATATTTTTAATGCTTGTAGCAGTCACAGTTTCTCATTCTTATTGGTGCTGTTCTCTGAAAAAAAACTGCTTTCAAAGGCTGCTGAGATCAATTTTTTATTATTCATTGTTTACTGCATTTCGTGTTGTCTTTGGCTTTTAAAACTTCCCTGCCAATTTCCCAATTTAAATTATTTCACCCCTGATGTCAGACACATAGTAAATTTTGAACAATTCTTCCTTTCATTAGAAGAAATATTACTTCATGGAGAGATGAGCCATAGAAGGGAATAGGATGGTGTTCCTCCACTGGCAATACTCAGCTATCTTGTTTATTAGAAAACATGCTGAACTAATTGGGACTCCATTTTTCTCTCACTGTCAGATGTAGGATGACATTTTGAAATGCTATCTTTACCAATGCAGCAGAGCTTAGGGAATCATCATGGCCAGGCTTCGTGAATGCAGCTCCAGGGAGGGCTCCATCCACACTCTTCCCATATAAAAAATGTCTGATGGATCTACCAAACATTTCAAAATTGAGAGATAAAAAGACTGATTGAGATAAGTGAGCAGTAACATAGATGTCAAAAATACCAAGGGGAAGCCCCTTTGAAACTATGAAAAATACAGAAGAAATGACAGAGCTGGGTTTTGATCCAAGAAACTCTAAATTCCACTGCAAAATCCCACTGGATCTGATGGATTGGTCACTAGCACACAGATATAAGAATTGAATCTACCTGTAAAACTTCATGGACTACACATGTATATGAACCTCTTTCTTCCTCCTCTCTGGCAAGGAGGAATATCCAGTGCCAATTAATACTCTGGTCTGGTACCCTGAGCTGCCTAATCTCAGGAATTAACTTGGTTCAGTTTCTTTTCTGTCACTTGCTTTATGAATAATAAATGTGTATAGATGAAGAATTCATTCTCCACTTTTCCTTCAAAATGGCTAATTATTCAGCCTTGCTTGCCAAAGTTTAACATCATCAAGTGGCAGTGCGAATAATTGTTAATGGAGAGTCTGTTTAATGAGCTCAGAGAATCGTGCCATGAGGACACAAAGCTGAAAAGCTTGTTGGAGGGTAATTGTTAACCACATCACCTATGTTCCTCATGTTGCAATTTCTTGCTAATGGCATACAAACAAGCCATGCTGACAGTCCAGTTTAAAATCAATCCCTCTCCTCTTTTCTTTCTTTTTTTTTGGTTCGTTTTGGAATCTTAATAAGATTTAGCAAGTGTTACATATTGCAAGCAAATCCATGCCTCCTGTTCCAGATGCTTTGCTGAAATCTGTAATGGTTATTTGGTGAGGAAAACCTTGAAATCAATGAGAAACTATCATCTNCAGCTCTGTGCATGCTGTGTCTCACCTAAAAAAAATCCATAGTGCAGGCTCGAGGGTGCTATCTGCTATCCTCTTTTTATCAGCGTGCTTGGAAAAGGCGCTGAGGAGGAGCATGGATGGAGCCCTCCCTGGAGCTTCATTCACGAAGCCGAGCCATACATACATCATCTGAAGTTACACTTTCAGATTCAAGAGCAGGGAACTTTGACAATACATTAAAGTATTGGACTAAAACGTTACCTAAATGTGGCTAACTGCATGTCTTCTTTTACCTGCTATTGCTACTGCTTTGCTCTTGGTAAAACTGATATCCTTCATTTTTCTGGAAGCCTGAAAAAGGTCAGTAAAAATGTCTTTTGAAAACTGGGCTTACATGTGCCAGGATTTATGTTTAGTTTGTAGCTCTTCCCTAAGACCTCTCAGTTTTCAAGTAATATTCATCACAGTTTTGCTGATGTCTGTAATCAAACCTTAACTCTCTCTTTTTTTTTTTTTTTTTAGCTTGTTTAATTGTAATTCCTGGTGGCAAAGCAAAGGAGAACTCCTCATTTACAGCATGTCTGTGTTATGCTCCCTGTGACTCACAGAACAGTTCCAAAACTTAAGAAAGTGTGTTTTCTAATGTAAGTAATAGTTTGTTTTAAAGTCTTTGGCTGGAAAATGGCTTTTAAAATTAGAATGATAGAATGTACTGTGAAAAACTAACTTCTTTCTTATTTTTCCTAGGAACAGGTCTTGTTCCAAAATACATTCAAAGTCTGAAGAAACGAGAAAAGCCTTAGTTGGGTGGTTAACATTGTAACTTAGTTTAACACCACAAATGAGAAGAAAGTCTAATCACTTCTATAAAGGACTAAATAATAAATTGAAAACAAATAAGCAATCACTGTCTTGTAACCTATTTAGATTGTGTCAGTAATGTGTTCACTTTTGGGGATGTTTGACTTTTAAAGAGCTCCTACTGTTTCTTTGCCAAGCTTTGAGCACCTTGAAATATACTCTGCAGAATGTATGTAGAATGTGTATGTTATGTGCTTACTCTCCTTTCTGCAAGAATAGTGACCTTATGTTGACTGCTTTTTCACTGTCAATTTGGCAGGGTGACCCCTTTCTGTGTGATATTACATTGCTAAGATCCTAGTAGGCCTTTCTGTAATGCTGCTTCTTAGTGCTTATATCATGTTGATCACCACTGTCACTATACTCCACAGTAGATTTCCTAAGTGCATCAAAAAGCACTCTACAACCTTTATGTCTTTGGAAAGCTTTTTCAATTGAAATTAAAATAAAAAAAAGAAAGAAAACATGAGGGATGATTTAGCCAGGCTGAACTTCATTTACAGACTGAATCTGCAGAATATTATTCAAAAAGGAATGAAGAGTCATATAGATCTGAGCAGTTTCTGTGTGATTTGGTCTGTGTGCTCTCTCTTCCATGATGTTTGCCTGTCTGCTTTCCATAATCCTGATTTCAGCATGTTCTTTATGTTCTGTGTTTCCTTCTATCTTTTCTCCCCTTCCTTCATCTTTCTACTTAGCACATTTTTCCCTGACACACTTTGACTAGTAGATTTTTAACCATCCAAACCTGTCTTTTTCCAAATCACAGAAATAAATAACCCTACATAAATCATCAATTCCATTTCTTACAATATACTTGCTATTCATAGAGTAGTATGAACTCATAATTTTTGGGGTACAAAATGGGTGCAAATTGCTTATTAAATGCTTACTTTAGTTCTTCTCTTGCTCTTAGCAGGCTCTGTGGTGGGGTAGGTTTCCTAGTCATTTTGCTGCCTGCCTGAATTACATCATCAATAAATAGAAATAAAGCACAAATGGAAAGATAATGGCATATATTTATGGCATCATAAGTCTTGGTGAACATTTGAAAGTTCATGAACACTTTCACAAATACCTGACCATTGCCTGAACTGTCATAAATAATGGAAAACCCCAAGAAGAACTGCATCAGAATTATAGTCTTCAGCTCCTCAATGTGATTTTTCATGTGTTTGTCAACTGTACTGTATTATATTAACTTAAGAATTTATGAGCACAGCTCATTTTCAACCCTGTGGAAACCAAGTGAGATCTGAAAACAATAGTGCAAGTTATGTGTCTTCTGTGGTCCCTATGAAATGCTAGCACACCAACAAGCAGCAGAAATGGCTGCATCATAAGGAAAAGTTTTGATGGTCTGTGATTTGCAAAATATTACAATGTAAGTTTATAACTACAGTTTAGCTGACTTTTAAAGCAAAAATGCAGAGACATTCCAATCTGTTCAGCAACAGTGGCTCAAAGGGTTCAGAATGATACTCTATTAGCATCCCATGAACTCCCAAGTAATTAAACCAGATGTAGAGTATAGAGAAGTGGCATAAGCTGCCAAAGAAATGGGAGAGTGCTTGGTGTATATTTAACACTCTTTTTGGTCTTTAAGATTCATTTGAAGCATTAGTCCTCCTCAGTGTACAAGTACAATAGAGAAATCAACAATGAGACCCAGTCTAAAACACAGCATTTCAGAAGCAGAATACTTCTCATCTAATATCTTTTATGGAGAAATGCCTTAGGGAAACAATATTAAGCCCATGATGTCTTCTCACTTATGCTAGGTTTTAATCTATTTGTATCCAAATGAATGTTTTTCCTTCTATAATACCAAAGATGACACAGAATAATCTATCTTGGATGAATTTGCCCAGTTTCTTAAAATGCACTCTGACATCATTTATAGTCAGCTTTGAGAACTAGCTCTTTAAAACAGACTATTTCCACTGCAGTCAAAAAAGAGCCTGCTATGAATTTCAATGGATTAAGGCACCACATAAAGAGTAATTCTAGTAACAAATGGGTATAAACTGCAGTATGATCATTTAACATTTGGAATATTTTCACTGAGGTGCTCTCTAATAATCTTGAATTGCTGCAAGAATTCAGGTGAGAGAAAAGCCCATTCCCAAATAGTGAGTTGAAGTAGAGTTTATCTCTTGTTATACTCTGCCACAAATACAAATAGCAAAAATCAGATAAAGGTAGTCATTTAAAAGGCAACATCAATGGGAATTTAAATACTAGGAAACTATTTAGTTGTAAGCCAAAAGAAGGCTTTTCCCAGGAACCTGAATCATATTGACCTCTTGGATCTAGGTAACATGCCCTGAAGAAAATTTGGAATTTTATTATTCTGGAAACACACAGGTTGTCTTTTGCCAATAACAACTGGAAAAGTCTTTACTTGCTTTTGGAAGCAATCTTGGCTGTCTTTTTACTCATTACAAAAAATGGGCTTCTGATCCTTGACTAGGCCTCTGGGCCCTATCAGAGTGAAAAGAATAAACTCCTGATCTAGATGGTACTGAGCTTTCTGCATGTGAAAGGATCAGGCTGTACCCCACTCCCCTTCTCCCTCCTGAAGAACTTAGTCAAGCTAAGCAAAGCAGCTTGCAAAGGCAAGGACAAAAAGTTAATTCTTTCATAAAACCTGTGCCACACGAGGGAATTCCCTCAGATCCTCTTCCCTCCTCATTTGAATTGGATGTCCTGAGCAAGGTAGACATCAACCTTCATGCAATTCTACTGAAGTGAGGCATATCAGATATTTGCACAAGGGAGATACAGAAAACAAAAGAGTTAAAAATGTTTCTGCTATTTCTTGGGATAGATCTAACTATCTTAGTTTCAAATGTCAGTCAAGTCAGTCTTTGCCTACTTTTCACTAATGTCTAATAAAATAATTCTCATTTTCTCTCAGGTTTCCAGCTAAGTTTAGCTTAAGTTGAGACAATGAAAAAGATTCTTCTACTCTCTTTTTGATATATGACTGAAAAAAAAAGAAGAGAAAAGAAAGAGAAAGAATTTTCTGCTTCACATCAAGCATTTTAAGACAAAATTAGGAAATCCTTTTCCCACCCTAAACTTTCACCATGTTCACTACAGAATTCATGGCAAGAACTTCATGTTACCTCACCTAAGAGCCATAAATGTGATTTCTGAAGCCAGCATGTACCAAATATTTTCATGTAAATTAAAATTAGTGCTGATCAAATCAGTCACATAGGCAGATAGTTGGGCAATTAATTAAATGCCAATATTTTTGCCACTTCCTTAGAGAGAAAACTATTACTGAAAGAATAGGTTTCTACAATCATTCAATTCTTTCTTGACATTTTCTTGATAAGAAAGAAAATGTGTTGGAAAAAGAGGAGGAAACCAATAATGAAATAGCTGATTCAGAAGATTGACTTTTATTACAATTAAATTAAAAGAATTTTGAAACATTGAGATCACACAGAATTAATACATTTCCCTCATTCCCTCATGTAAGAAAATCAAATGTGTCATCTCTCTCATTGTGATCTCTTTTGCCTCTTCTATACTTTATAAATATTATATGTATAAATACACCACACATCTTATGGTTGTGATTTGAGGAGTCCCACAGCATGCAAGATTCCATTGTGGAAGACAGGCTTGCAGAATTATTGCAGACCTGAAGCTCCATAATATAGCAATTACTAGAAAACACTCTGAAATGAAATTTCAGTCATCTAAACCAAAGATATATATTTGTAGATTTTCTTTATAATTTTAAATTTTATTCCCTTAGCTGAATAAGGCTTTCTTTCAGCTAAAGAAAACATAATTGAAATGACTTCTTTTGCATTCTTTGCTCTGCCATAATCATTTCTTCTTGGCATCAACAGCTCAGCAGCACAACCCTCTTTAGGCTTTCTCAATGACTGCAGACACTTTTGTTTCTACTCTTCATTTTGCTGCCCTGTTTATTAGGTTACAACTAGCATTCCCCCAAAAGTCTTTTCAAATACCTTCATTTGTTGTAAGTCTAAATAAGAGCATGAGGTTCTTCTCATCCCAGAAACAGGTGTGACAAAACTAGCCAAAATATTCTCCAAAATCCTCACTGGTTTTAGTTTTTTTAAGTTACTTTAACTTAAACCTAAACCATTGTATGTTATTAGGCTGCATAAAATACTTTCATTTAACTACTATAAAAGTGGTAATAACTATTCTTGGGAGAAATTTTGCATTATGTAGCATATGAGAGTAGAGGAAAATTGTAGGTTTTCTCACTCTTGAAAAGCTACTAATGAATATTTTAAATGCTCAAAGCATTCTTTCAGAAAAAGACCTGAAATATTAACTTACCATTTTCTCATGTTGATAAGTATGTTTTATTAGATGTGTAACAGGAAAGAATGGACAGACTATTCAGACTATACTTAAAGTGTGTAAAAAAAATAAAATAGGGAAAATACAATGGAAAAGGGAAATAGTTAGTCATCATCTGTAGTTTAAAATGTTCTAGGAATATTTCCTAACCCAGCTCAGTATATGCAGAGTTACACAGTTTACATATGGACAAAATTGCATCAACTTCTGCTGAGCTGACTTATTGTGTTACAGAAAACAACCCTAAATGTAAATGAAACAGCAAGTAAGAAAATATTAATTTGAAACAAACAAACAAACCCAAAAAAGCCCAACCCAACTACAATAAAAAACAACCAACCTAGCAACCAAAAAGTGCAGTGATTTTTTTTAGCCTGGCTGTGCCATGAATCTGATTTTGATCTTACAGACTCACCTGTCTTCCAGGAGAAGAATGGTTAAGGATTCTTGCTATCTTCCTGAGACTTATTAGTTTCTCTGCTCTGTGTTACAACATGTATTTATTCATGTGATGGGATGGTTCTGTCCCCAGAGTTGTTAATCTTGAGAACATCACAAAGTTGCTCCTTGATGATTAAATCATCTTCCTTCTCTATTCACAAGGGCTTCCTCCTATTTCTTTGGACAGTGCTGGTACTCATGTTATTTAGGAAATAAGATTCTTGTCAAATCTGAGTTAGATACCTTATAACACCTTATAGCCTGAACTCCAGTAAAGAAGACATTCACTGGGAAATAAATTGATGGCATGAACTTCTGTCACATCGAAGTTGATTCTCCTTTCCTTGCTTGCTATGTTACAAGACACAAGCATTTTGTATGGATTAAGCCTGCAAGAAATATGTCTCCTGAGTATATACTGATTTTTCTTTTTAGTATCTAGTTTATATGATAAGTGGTTTTCAAAGTTACAATGTTAGATGACTTTAAACAGTTGAAGATTTTCTGTGTTAGAATTAGAAGGATGAGTTGAGTTGAGGTTTAATGCTCTGCTGTGCATGTGGCTGAAGCTTCAGAAGAAGGTTCAGGCTCTACTAGTAGCCTAACAGAATTTTCTAAATATTTCATGCTCATGACAGCTGAAAAAAAAAAGAATTTTGAAGAAGAAAAAAACCTTTAATCTTATTGGGTAAATGTGCAGCATCTTGATTTTTTTTTCAGGCACTGGAGGAATATATGTCCTTGAAAAGTCTTCTCCAATACACAAGATTCTGCTTTATACAGAAAAAAAACCTTTCCTGTTAAGTGTGTCAAATCTGACATTAATTTGTCTTAATCAATCTAACCAAAATGCTTTAAAGACTGTAAATAAGCATTTTTACTCAAGTGTTTGCCAATAATATGAGAGTTATTTGACCAGTTAGATTTGGAAAACTCCAAATGCCGTAGCCATCTCTTATGCATAGAAATAACACTCAGCATGTCTTTGCCTCAAATGACTTCAGGGAAAGTAGGTGAGGAGCCTGGGGAACAAAATCCTCATGGTTTGAAGGTGTCTTTGGTTTTTAGGGACAGGCAAAGTCTTTGTGGGCTGAGGTAAGATTTGCAACTAGAGGATTAAGAGCTAATTATCTCTGACACAGATTCCCTAACAGGTGTCACTCTGTCTTGCAACCTCTACCTCTTGAGATCCTTCTTTGTAGGATTCATTTTTAAAACATCCTTTTTTATCTTATAAAATTGTTCAGAATACTGGTTGAATGTGTATGAATGTTGGCCAGAAAAACTATCTGTACTGTAACTTATCATAATTTTTTTATCATGGTATTCCTATTTCCCCAATGTGTTTGTTGTTAAGCATTTCACAGTCCTTTAGTTTTTTGGTTTGTCAGGGAAAAACACTTTTCTGTCTTTAGTGGAAGAAGTCTGCATGCCTCTGATTTCTATCATCACAGCACAGAACTTGTAGGAAATATTATAGTCACAAGGTATCACCAATGTAGGAAATATCCCTGCCAGGGATTACAGGAGAGGAAGGTGATTTTATTTAAAAGAAAATCTGAAACAAACCAGCTTTAACCTAGTAACCCTCACACTCTTACAGTCTTACACTCACAAGCACAAGGAAGTACACAGTCCAAGTATCCTGTCCAGCAGTCAAGGCAATTTGAAGCTAGCCCAGGGGTGAAGTCCAGGATCTATTGTGATGACATGGTGGACCAGGGATATGAACTGTCATGTCCTCCTTATGTCTTCTGGGTTATGTTTTCTGGGAGAGCTGGGTTTCTTCAGCCTGGACAAGAGGAGACTGAGAGGAGACCTCAGGAATACTTAGAAATATGTTAAGGGTGAGTGTGAGGAGGAGAGAGCCAGGCTCTGCTCAATGGCATCCAATGGTAGGACAAGAGGGAATGGGAGCAAGCTGGACCACAGGAGGTTTAGTATTAACCTGAGGAGGAACTCATTTGCAGTGCAGGTGCCAGAGCACTGGCCCAGGCTGCCCAGGAGGCTGTGGAGTCTCCTTGTCTGGAGCCATTGCAGAGCTGCCTGGACACATTGCTGTGTGAGCTGGTCTAGGTGCTCCTGCTCTGGCAGGGGGGTTGCACTAGATGATCTTTCTAGGGCCCTTCCAACCCCTGTCGTTCTGTGATTCTGTGACTCTCCTAGGTTGTAGACAGCATGCAGGTTATGGGTATGCCTTTTTCTGCTGGGAGCTTGCTGATGGATGGTGGTGGCTGATCTGGGAGCCATTACCAGAGACCATTCTGTCCCTGTTAATGAGCTCTGAGCCCTATCCTATTCTTTCTGATGCCTCTGGATGCAGACGTGCTGATTCACTCTTCGTTTATGCCAATTTTAGCCTTCCTATTGATTCACAGAATCACTGAAATATCAATGGGGAATGTGACTTAATCCCTTTTTTCAGAAAATGTATTCCAGTTTTCCTTATTATACTATAACATCCTTTCTGGCAAATAGGCTTCTATGGTTTTGGTTTAAATTAATTAAGGAAAATTATCAGTGAATATACATAAGTCATATACTAGAATAGAGAGGAGCTACAGATGTGAAACAGAATATTGGAATGAGGAGCAGCAGACCTAAGAGATTTATTTACCTCTTGAGACAAACCTGTTCTTTCTGAGCAGAACCACTCACATACAGCAGTGTGCAGGCTATTTCTTTTAGTTTTGCAAGGAGATTTTATTTCACCTCTACCAGAACAGCTTTAGTCCCCGTGTGGCTCTTTCCTTGAAGGGCCTGCAGCTTCTTAAAAAATGGAATACAATGTATCAGATCTCAGCATCATGGAAATGAATGTCTTGGAAAACATGGAAAGGCTATGAAAAAATATTCCCTGTCACCTTTGGTTAGCAGCATGCTGATCTGCAGAGTTTCTCTTGTGCAAAAAACCCAAACTTCTCCAGAGGAAACTCTTGTGGAAAAAAAAAAATCAGCACCCCCTCACCAAGCCAAGCATCTGAAGGAGTAGCTTTCACTAGAAAGAAACACCTCTGGGGAAATATTCTTTAGAGGGTTTAGCTCTTGCTTTCAGATCTGTAGCTCCTTAGATGAGATTTATGTAATTGTGGGAAATATTCAAAGAGCTTGCAGGCCTCAGCAGCAGCTGGGTCAACACTCACTTGATTTCCTCTGGCCTATTGATGAAATAGCCTCCCATTGAAAGAAATGTTTCCTAAATTTGGGTTTTCCAACATTCTGAGTAATGATTCATTCTTTGAGAGATTTTTTTTTACTCTAAAGAATAAGAAGAGCAGGTTAATATATCCACCTTCTTACATTCCATGACCACAAACCAATTTCTGAAAATTATCACCTGAGCCAAAGCAAATACAAAGAAAGGCATTCTTTTTCTTTTTAATTAGTTTTTCCCCATCCTCCCAAAGTATAGCTAGGAAAGGAGGTTCTGTTGTTTCCTTTAATGTAACTTTATGGATACTGGATTGAATACTTTCTCCCTATCACTTGAGCTCAGTGCCTTTTCTGTCTGTGGGGACTCAAACTCCTACCCCCTGGGAGAGAAGTGTGGCCACTAGATTTGGGATAAAAGGGGATCACTTGTCTTCTTGTTGAATCTCTTACACTATGTTTCAAAAATCTATACTTCACCAGAGCAGAGAGAAGGGACAAAACTAAGCTAGAGTGCATATAGAGTAGTAGGGGATTGGCCTTCCAGCCAGAGGGGAGCTTTATAGGCCATGAGTCAGGGATTGTGCATTTCCCATTAAACACTGATTGGAAAAAGCTGCGTAAATATTCCTTTAAAAATCCAGGGACCAGGTCTTGTAGTAAAGTAGGTGAATGTCCTAAAGAAAGATCTATCTGATCGCCAGCTGTTCTAAGCAGAAAGGAACAGTTCCAGCACAGAGCTCAAACCTTGCTCTGATTCCTGCCCAAGCTCTAGCACAGAGCTAAAGAAAACCTCCAGGGAAATGGGAATGAGCTCACACTCCTTTCATCTGGGGTAAGCATTTGATATACACTGTACCACTGTCTAAAACAAAGCACAGTGGCATCAGTAGCTTCTCCTTTAGAGGTCTTGTGCTTTGAGAGTGCCAGCCATGCTGGGCAGGCTGGCTTTCAGGAGCTGAGAGAGGTTAAATAGAAGGAAAAAACCTGAAGGACTTGAAGTGGCTCTAGGATTAGGTGGTAACTGAGTGAGAACTTTGGATCTTACCATTTGTACATAAGCATTAAGAGGAGCAAAGTGGGAATTCTCCAATTCCTTCTGCATATATATCTTGGCTGTTCTAAATGTTAACTCTGACTCACACAGCTACACCTGTAACGTTTTACAAGGCACTTTTTTTTTTTTCTTCCCTGCTGCTGAGAGTTAATGGGTTTTCAGGATCAGAAATCAGTAATGAGCCAAGAGATCTCTTTGCTGAAACACATGACAGAGGTGCAGCCTTCCCAGCTTCAGCCTTTGAGCTGAAATTGCCAATAAATTTCATCTCAAAGTGCAGACTGCTGGCTTTGGGGATGGTAGCTTGTGTAACACAGATTTGCCATTGAGATCACTCATCCTACTTACCAAAGAAAATGCATAGTTCCCAGTTAGCAAACAAGCTGTGCAATTTTTAGAGCAATTTGAAAGATTACCATTCATTGTGAGGCTATATCATACAAAATATGATCATCATATTAGGCAGACTTTGGACTGAGTAGTTACCTGCACATTTGTTCTGTTTGAGTTATTTATTGATGTCATCTGTCAAGCAATATTAAAGTGAATTGAGTAACCATCTTGTCTCACATATTTTGTTTATTGACAGATCAATACTTGGATGGGTTTTAAATTTGGTCCATTGAAACAAAACTGACAATGACAAAACCTAGCTCTAGTGATTTTAAAAGGGCAGCTAAAGCATCCTTTAAGATGGAGGAAACTTGGGAATGAAAGGACATGCTTCTCCATCACATACTGATTTCTAGCAAAAAAAAGTGAAGAGCAAATGAGAGGAAAATGATAATGCTGAGACATAAAGAATCTTAGCAATTATTACAGAAAGAATTTATATTAGTAGTTTTCAATGCCTCTAACAAGTCTTTCTCTACGGAAATGGAGTGGACAGGATTAAAAATATAAGCATGTATCATGTTGATATGTCAATCATAGTTAACAAGGTCTGTGGGAAGGTAACCTCTTCCAGTCAGTCTCGTGCAGGTTGGGATACAGCATTTATTACTGTGCAAATGAACCTGCCAGCTGTTTATTGCAAGAGGTGACATGAGTCCCAAAGCTGGTTGAATGGGGTCCCTAAGGGAGTACAAGTATCTATAAAGGTTAAGATGCATAGCAGGACACTAAAAATATCCTGTGTGTGTGGGACTTTTTATTGAGAAACAGAATTGGAAGGATAGAGGAGAAAAACTTTTTTACTCAGATATTTTTTGGTATCTTGGGTTTTCTGAGTTATATGTAAAAGTATGTCTTACTAAACATGGAAATATTGTGTTTGTGATAAACTCCCTTTCTCTTCCTCCACTCATCCCTCACTCCCTCTCTATTTCCCTCCTTTTCTTGTTTCCTTCTTGTGGTAATTTCTCAACAGTTCAGGAGTGTGTTTCTAAGCAAATATCCTGCCTCATGGAGATGCAGTGTATTGCACTATTGACTCTAAAGTCTGGCTGAAAGGAATAGTGCCTGCTCTGAAACATTGCCTTTTTCCTTTGAAGAGAAGATTTCTTTCCTCACTGTGCCTTTATGTATAGCTAACTTAGTAGCTTTTACTGATACATCAGCATAAGAAAGGGAATGCAACTTCATTGGCTTTCTTTGCCTGGAAAAGCTAGGAAACAGATATAATCATCACCTCATTCTATGCTTTGGCCAGTACAATTTCTTGTGCTTGCCAAACCATTGCAATCAATATGGTTGAATATAATCCCAGTATAATTACACTGGTAAAATATTTAAGTGTTGTCTGGTAAAAGCTAAGTTCTATTGCTCAATTTCATGGCTCTTATGATTTGGGAAGAGAAGAAAAAGAGAAGAAATAATGAGTTTCCTTGTACCTTGTACAAGTTTCATAAAGAGAAGACAGATCACTGCCTAAATCCATGGGAGACACACGTTGCACTCTATTTCCACAGGGATATGACTAACAAGCTATGTCACAGTATCACAGTATGTCAGGGGTTGGAAGGGCCCTAGAAAGATCATCTAGTGCAACCCCCCTGCCAGAGCAGGATCACCTAGACCAGCTCACACAGCAATGTGTCCAGGCAGCTCTGCAATGGCTCCAGACAAGGAGACTCCACAGCCTCCTGGGCAGCCTGGGCCAGTGCTCTGGCACCCTCACTGGGAAGAAGTTTCTCCTCATGTTAATACTAAACCTCCTGTGTCAAAGATATAGTGGCTCAGTGATGGTAATAAGACAGATTGAAAAAGTGGACAAGGTTATACACTTGCTACATGTGAAGAAAGGTTGTGTTTCATAAACTAAAACTAAATGTTAGTCACTGATGTTCATCTTCAGAATTAACACTAGGATCCTGCCTCCTTCAGACTGGTTATCAAAGGTCAGTAGTGTGTGGCAGTTTCCTACATAGACAAGTCTGATCTATCAAAGTTTCAATCAATGTATTTGTTGTTAATGCTAGTGGTTTCTTTATTGTCTAGGTGATGCTGCTCTGGCAGGGGGGTTGCACTAGATGATCTTTCTAGGGCCCTTCCAACCCCTAACATTCTGTGATTCTGTGTGATTCTGTGATTATATTTACATAAGAACACACCTGTACTCTCTGCAGAGTAGCTGTTTGTTAGCTTTCCCATTGAGATGTATAAATGGAGTGAGGTGCAAATGGACACATTCCAGAGCTTTTTTTGGGTAACTGTGATTTTCTCTTTCTCTAAGATATTCACATATCTTTTCAAACTATGCAGAACGATGCTATTTTCCATGAATTTATTCCAATGCAAAACCCATGTTTTCTCCAAGGGTTGTGGATCCCTACAAGAAATTTCTGGTCTTTCTCATGGGAGCATCCTCACTGTGTTTGCAAGTGAAGTTCAGAAACTGAAAGAAGAAGTAGTCAAGTTCAGAGAATACTTCATTTTCTAGGCATTCACAGAAGAAGGAGGAATATAGCCTAGGGCTCTTACTTGCCTGAGTTCACTCTCCTGTGGTTTTGTGTAGTATTCTTTCCACCAAATTAAGACATTAAAGATTTGACTGGAGTGGGCTGGAAAGTGTTTTTGTCTCCTTACAAAACTTGCTGAAATTTAAACAAGCATGTGCTATACAAGACCAGAGACTTCTAGCTGAACACTAATATTGCAAGAACACAGAGAATTTTTGTGTTTGCAGGTGAGTACTTTAGCAACTCTGAAGTTTCAGTCCTGTAACTACTGTAGATTCATCCTAGTGTTCCACAATACATTTGTAGTGGATCCTGAAATGCCTGCCCTGAATACCTTAACTATTTGGTTATAAGATCACTTTCACTGGTCTAATCAATAATCAAGAATGAATTTTCAAAGGAGAGTGTAAAACAGCAGTACAAGCAAGCAGATAAATGGTTTGACCATTCATGTACATGGTAGGCCAGCCAGAGACAAAATCTATTCATTTGCCAGGTTACAAAACAGAAATGAAACTGCCATTCAGAATAGAAATTACACTACATGTTTTTACAGTGAATCTCTTTCCATGGACATTCAATAAAAGAGATGTTTGAATCAAAAAAAACCCCTCAAATTGGAATAAATTTTAAGAAAGCTTACTCTTTTTTTTTGCTCAGCCCCTTCACCAAGATAAGAGGAAAACAAACAATCTGTGTCATATGAATGATCCCCTAATGCTTTCAACTTTGCAATAATCCTCACTGGAATAATATGCATTTTAAAAGTCTTAGTTGATTCTATGCTTTAAATTCCTTTAAATGACATTTGTTTCTATTGTTAAATGTTGCTAAACTAGTACATAAATATTTCTATTGATGTAATTTAGTAGAAAAGCATTTATCAACTGAGCTCACCTTCTTTTGATAACTGTTCTTAAAAATCTTTCTGTTCTAACCAGAAAACAAAAAGAATCTATTCTCATCTTTCACTCTTTGCAGCACATGTAACCTTCTGTTAGCAAAGGATTTGAAAGAATTCAAAGTGTTAAAGACAAAATGAAATCCTCATGTCATCTGGAAAGGTTTGATGTTAACTGGACATCTGCTTCCTCCCAGAGAACAATTGCTTAGTGGTTGAAATGAGGAAACATTTCCCATACCTCTTTCTAGTGTGAGAAGACAGACAACACTGTGTCCTGAGGAAATGTTCCATAAGATTGGAAAAGCATTGGAGTCCCAGTGGGATTTATCTTACCTGGGTTTAAGGCTAACTTTGGTAAAAAGTAGGCATCTCCTGCAGGATGAGATTCATTGCACAGTGGATTCAGTTGAGTACACTGACAACATCTCCATAGACTACAAAAAATGCCTAAGAGGACAATTTCAGATGTAAAAATATTCATACAAGAAACCAGTGCTAAGTAACATAAATCCTAGTGGTTGTGTGTGGTGTAAATGATCTATTTCAAGGCTGAATGCCCAAGATTTGTGCTGTAGTCAATGAAGTGATAAAGGCAGCCTGAGTCTTCTAGTTATGTTCACTTGAAAGAGCTGTCTGACTGCTTGACTAGTAGTCTTAATCTCAAATATTTCAAAATCACTCTTGCAGAACTGTGTATCAAGGTGCATGGTACTTAACATAAAAGCTTGAAATCAATGATTTAATTTATACAATTAGCATGAGGCTACAAAAAGCTTCTCTAGGGATTATCTGTGCTGCAGAAATTGCTGTTAACAGTGGAGTCTACCACCAACAGAGACAAAGCAGTGGATAACAAATGGATTTTTCTCTCATTTCTCTTCATTGTCACTATCTACAACATAAATTAATCTCATAAAACTTCTTTCCTGATGATGTAATTGAGCCCACATCATGCATATTATAGGCATAGTGATGGCAGATAGTTTTTTACATCAAAATATATCTTCACATAGTTTTCCCCACTTGCATGTCTGCGAACATAGCACAAAAGGTTGTCTAGCCATTACCAGTCTTATGAGGGCCAACGTATGTCTCATGATGACAAGAACATATTTCATCTTATGAGGGGCACCTAAAGATGAAAATACAGAGAAATCAGTAATTCCTAATAAACTTATGTTCAAATTGTCCAATCATTCTGCTCACAGTCCTCACATTCTTTCACAGAATCACAGAATGTTAGGGGTTGGAAGGGCCCTAGAAAGATCATCTAGTGCAACCCCCCTGCCAGAGCAGGATCACCTAGACCAGCTCACACAGCAATGTGTCCAGGCAGCTCTGCAATGGCTCCAGACAAGGAGACTCCACAGCCTCCTGGGCAGCCTGGGCCAGTGCTCTGGCACCTGCACTGAAAAGAAGATCCTCCTCATGTTAATACTAAACCTCCTGTGGTCCAACTTGCTCCCATTCCCTCTTGTCCTACCATTGGATGCCATTGAGCAGAGCCTGGCTCTCTCCTCCTCACACTCACCCATAACATATTTCCAACCATTCCTGAGGTCTCTTCTCAGTGTCCTCTTGCCCAGGCAGAAGAGACCCAGCTCTCTCAGCCTGTCCTCCTAGGGCACATGCTCCACTCCTTTCAGGATTGTGCTGGCCCTGTGCTGGACTCTCTCCAGCAGCTCCCTATCCTATTGTATTGTCTTATTTAGTAAGGGCAAAACAATACATTTTTCTTCTCTGATCTTGTTCTCAGAAACATTCCAACCCCTAACATACTGTGATCTGAACTGTTTTAAGTGATGTTTCCAAAGATATTTCAGCCTGACACAAGTCCTTCTGCATGGAATTATCAACCTGAGTGGCTCAAGTTCAACAAAGCAAATTAAAACAGTGTTTTAGGGGAAGGCTTGGTTAATATTAACCATAGCCAATGTCAGTCATGACTCTGACCTGATGTGAAACAAAAAGATGCATAATCTTGGTATTTTAATTCCTTCAGTGTGTATTTCCTCTCCCAAAGGACAGGTTAGAACTATTTTGAAACTGAATCTAACTAACCTAATTGTATATGTGCACTACCAAGGTTATATTCTCTTCCTCTGTTACTTAACCCTGAATTTTGACAATAGCTAAGTGATTAATACTGTCAGATACACTTAAAGAAATCAGAAATTAAGCTGTATATTGCCTATAACACTCAGTCATTATCTTGATGAGCCTTATCAGTCTAATTCAGCAAGGTGACAGCTTGATTTATTCCTCTTTATTATCTGAATTGAAAGCAGTTGACACCAAATCCAAGCAACTAAAAAGAGAAGATAGAAACCAAGTCACAGGGAACTTTAACTGCTAGGAAAGAAAAACCCTGTATGAGAAACTACATCAAAGCTAAATCTAGGATTTAGCTATTCTGTAATGACAAGTCCAGTTAGAAAAGAATTCTGTAAAGTACAGAGATTAAAACACTTCATAATTCAGAGGCTTGCTTTCTCCCAGCATATGATCAGGATTTGACTGCATTTACATGCCCACATAAGCCATATTGGAGCACAACAATGACCTTTCTCTCACTCTTCTATCCTCTACAAACTGCTGCTTGATTCATTATTCTTTCTGTTCTTAAAAAGTTTCCTGACCAGGACATATTGTTGCAAGAGCAAAGCTTGACAGGTCATTCCCATACTTTCCAGGCTCTTCACACTATGCCCATCTAGTGTGAGGCTTTTCCCTGGCATAGAAACAGAGACCAAGCTGCCCAGCCCCATCTGTGCTGATGCTAACTCTGTTCTCTTCTGGCAGAGTTAAACATTTTGGCTATAATAATAGGTAGAAAGTAAATAAGTTATTGTTTCTTTTAGGAATTACCTGCTAAATTAGCTCATAAAATGTCTTCTGATGGAAAGTGGTCTTTTATTGCTGAGGCGTGTGTGTGCCACGTTTATGTAACTGTGGGTGAATAAAGGAATTTTATGAAGGAAATTATGATATGTTTAGAAAATATCTGTGTAGTGAAAAGGCCTCTTGTTTATTGAAAACTATAACAAGAAAAGCTTACTTCTCAGACAACAACAGGAATTTTACTCGTTTCTCATGACAGCTGTATTTGACTGCGTATATCCTGCTCTCTATGCTGGCTTTTACTGATAACTGACACTTCTGCTAAAGCATCATGACTGCAGAGCTCTGGGACAGTCTATAGCACTTCAGCAAACACAGCAATTGTGTGGTGGGAGATACAGTCCAGTTAAGAAACATAATTTATAAGAACAAGTGGTAGAAAGTGACAGAAGTATCATTTCATACAACACAACAGTAGCATACTGTGGAAACTGCCCATGGGGAATATTTAGCTAGAAATCTTTTTTCCCCAGAAGTCAAATGCTATGGAGGTCTAGATGACCTCCAGAGATCCCTTCCAACCCAAACCATTCTAGGATTCTATGTTGGGGATGTCCCTGCCCACTGCAGGGGGGTTGAACTAGATGACCTCCAGAGGTCCCTTCCAACCCAAACCATTCTAGGATGATTCAAAATGTTCTGAACTCAACGGGAAGTCACACACTGGTTTGAATAAGTATCCCTCATCCAAACAAGTTGCTTACATTTGCCACTGTGGACTGTTGCTAGGATATCTCACTGAAACCTGAAACAATTCTCTTGCTTTTTCTCTCTACACAATGCTCTTTCTCAGGGCCCTGAGGGCAGCAAGACCTAACTACCCTGAACAATTTTTCTTTC
Source organism: Bucco capensis (assembly GCA_013396975.1). Lineage (NCBI taxonomy): Eukaryota > Metazoa > Chordata > Aves > Piciformes > Bucconidae > Bucco > Bucco capensis. The sequence continues at coordinate 88,215 of VWZO01004392.1, read as the reverse complement.
TACTCATCCTTTGCAATCTCATAACAGCCCTGTCAGGGATTTAGCTGACCCTGTTCAGCATTTGCTGTGATGTGATGCGATGCAGCCATGGAACCTTGGACCAGACTGCTGAGAAAATAAAGTAGTGAGAAGAGATGAGATGAGCCTCCCTTGGCTTGGGTGATGATTTACACCCTTAGTCCCTGCCTGAGCTGTCCCTGTTGCAGCTATCACAGTATCCCAGTATGTCAGGGGTTGGAAGGGCCCTAGAAAGATCATCTAGTGCAACCCCCCTGCCAGAGCAGGATCACCTAGACCAGCTCACACAGCAATGTGTCCAGGCAGCTCTGCAATGGCTCCAGACAAGGAGACTCCACAGCCTCCTGGGCAGCCTGGGCCAGTGCTCCGGCACCCTTACTAGAAAGAAGTTCCTCCTCGTGTTAATACTAAACCTCCTGTGATCCAACTTGCTCCCATTCCCTCTTGTCCTACCATTGGATGCCATTGAGCAGAGCCTGGCTCTCTCCTCCTCACACTCACCCTTAACATATTTGTAACCATTGCTGAGGTCTCCTCTCAGTCTCCTCTTGTCCAGGCTGAAGAGACCCAGCTCTCTCAGCCTGTCCTCCTAGGGCACATGCTCCACTCCTTTCAGGATCTTGGTGGGCCTGTGCTGGACTCTCTCCAGCAGCTCCCTATCCTTCTGGAACTGTTCCTGGCACCTCCCTGGCCCTGAGCTGTCCTTGCTGAACAGGCTCCCTGGCGTCATGTGGGACCTGCCTGTGCCTGCCTGCATTGTGGCTAACCCTGCTGTTTGTCACCAGGTGTACTCTGCTCTGCTTGCTAGGGTATGGTGGGATGGTGTCCCTTGTTGAGGAGGCCTTGCTGTCACCTTCAGCTCCCCTTCCTTACTGGAAACTCCCCTTCCCTACTTGATGGATGTAAAAGAGATTAGTTGCATAAAAATTGATTTCATAAAGAAAGCACACCATATGAAAGTTAATATCCCTATTCTACTTGCCTGTTTCTATTTCATTGCTGGAAAAAAAAAAAACCTTATCTTTTTGATTTAGTATAATGAGCTCTGCCAAGAATTTTAAATGTAATTATTAATTTCAGAATAAAGAAAAAAATATTCATTTTTATTTATAGAACAAATCATGTATGAATGTTGACATAAGCTTTTACTGGGTGAAGGTAGATCTTTTGGTTTTCTTGTCCAAACATTCCTGAACTTTGCAAGACTTTTGGAGGTAGTGATGATTTGAAGCTTTTGGAGCAAAGTGTGGGGGCTTTCCACCAGCAAGTGTACAAGCACATCCACTTTGTTTGCTGTGCTTAGCCTAGCTTAGGAAAAATTAACATTCCTTATGTGCACACAACGATGTACAGACACAGGAAAAACTACAACCTCTATAACCTCTTTCCCAGTATCCCAGTATGTCAGGGGTTGGAAGGGCCCTAGAAAGATCATCTAGTGCAACCCCCCTGCCAGAGCAGGATCTTTATTATTTAATTGTGCTAGTTACATATCATTTCAGACCTATCTGACTCAGCCAGAATTAAACTGTAAGAATTCCTACCTTTTACATATAATATGGCATGAACTAAACATCAATGAGGAATTCACATCCTGAAATAAAATATTGCCACTGTGTGCCCTTTTCACTATCTTAGGTTAAAAATATGTAACACAATTGCTTTTTGCAATTATTTTCCTTACAACTGCCACAACAATCAGCATGTTCTTGTTTGAAAATGAAGATTTCTCCAGATACCTTAGAAGAAAGGTAGGTTTAAAGAGAACATTGTGGCATAGACACATCTTTAGATTATTTTACTTGCAATGTTTGTATAGTAAGGCCATACATTCTAAGGTATGGAATATAGAGAAAGAAATCTAAATTAGAATTCTCAAAATAAATTACAAATATTTCCTGAATGTTTACTGGATTTTTGTATTGATTGTTCACACATTTACACTTTTACAAATGAGAGTTATTTTGAGATGTATTTTTTGACCATGGGAAAAAATCCTTTCTCTTTGCTTATGTCAGTAGACTAGTTTTGGTTCTGTATACAGTTGGCAAAGTTACCATACTGCATTGCATTCTCAAAACATGGAGCTAAATTCAACAGGAAAAGCTTCCATCTCCTTTTTACAAAGTGTTTGTGCACAAACAGGTATTTATAGTTTCAGATTGAACAAACTCCATCAACACACAGACAAGTGTCTATAAATGCCCATTTGACTTGCTTACATGACTACACAGATATGTTTTTGGCACTGAGGTGACTAAGCTGAAAATCCCTGAGTGGAAATCATTCATTTCCATGGGTTTAATCTTTTTCCTATTTCTTTTCTGTGTGATCAGGCAGAAAGTACCAAAACAGGGCAAGTTTTTCATTACTCTTCATCTTTCTTTACTAGAAAGGTAAAGGATATTGTAAAGTAGTTTTTCTTCCCATATTATCTTTGCATCCATTTTGCTGCTTAAAATATTTGGCAGTTGGTGGTAAAGAAAAGGAAAAAAAATAATAAAAGTGACTGTTCCCTATGGATTTTCTATCAGGTCTTTTGATGTATCTGATAATTTTAAAGGGAATTTGGTGCATAGTCTGTTGCAAGAGACTTATTGCTGTTATCATAGCTGTTCCTATACTGCTTGCATGTGTTCATTTGACACATCTGTACATTTCATAAAAATCTCCATTGATTTTAGCTCTTCTGTAAGTGATGATAAATAGCTACTAGAGCTAATTAAAAAGCAGTGTTGATCAATCATTCCTGTGAAATCCAATATGCTTTCTTTCCTCACCTGTGGTCATTTAGTAGTGTTCCATCATCAAGACATGTAAGTGGTTATTCTGTTTGCATTTAGTGAATGAAAAGACTGCAATTAGATTGTAGGTGCTTAAGAGCCAAAAGACAATCAGATACCAAAATTCAAAGAAGAATCCAGCACAGCAACAGAAAAATTTTAATTATGGAATACAAAGTGAAATGGCTATAGTAGGGAAAAATAATTCCATATTTTAAAATTACTCTATTTTTATAACTCACTACCTTCTCAGGGGCCAAAGGTGACTAGACATGGATTCCCTTACCCTAAAAAACCTTTAGTACCCTCTTGGCAGCTTCTAGCTAGATAGTAGCACTTCAGTCTCCTGAGATGTACTATCAAAGAACAGATTAAGGCAGATTACTAGTGAAGAAGCCAAAATAGACCAGAAAAAAGGGAGAAAAAAGCTTTTTTTTTAAAGTATAAATATACATTTTCAGTGTGCACAGCACTAAAAGTGGTTAACTCTTACCCTCTAAGTAAACACAGATGAGACATACTGTCTAGGCTGGGCACTGCAGTTGTGGGGACATCTGCTCTCCTAGATGAGATGATTTATTGTACCATCAAATCCTGCCATATTTACACTCATTAGATGTTGGCATATAGGAAAACCAACTCTTGATTAGCTTAAATCAGAATAATGTTAAGGGTGCCCTGGTGATGTTAACAACACTGAAAATATTTATTGAATGTGGAAACTTCCATGATGTTGGAAGCAATGGGAGGTGGGTGTGGACAATTTCTCCTATTGAGTTACATTTCTTTTAGGTTTCAAAACTCTGGCAGCTGCTCAAATGCATCTCTCTGCAGATACACATGCCCTAAATGGAGATTTTCTCTTAACGAGTAATCATGTTTGGCACATATTCCTCATCATCTACAGGGATGAACATCTCCCTCAAAACACATTCCATTTTTGCAGGGAAGAGTATTTTATCCTTAATTTCTTGAAGATTTTCAGTTTCTCAGACCTACTTTAGAAGGGGAGCTGAACTCTTCTAACCATAAAGACTTTTTTGTTTGTTTTTTAAATTCCCTTAACTATTCAGGAGTTTTGATACTTCTCCTGTTGCTCATTTTTCTCTGAAAGCTGCCTGGAATAAGTGTAGTGACAAAGACTGTGGCCATGTTTAAACTAGAAACACTTGCCAGTGTGGCAATACTGGTTAGGGACCCAAGGCTTACAAAATGTTTTCCTGGAAACAGCTGTTTAGTCATTAGGATATTTATATCACATAAATGCCTTCTGCTGCAATAGCTTTCTTCCCCTAAGGAGCTAGAATAAACACCAATAAATCTGATCTTCTCATAGCATAAATTACAATTGCACTAGAAAGATGTGCTTATATATCCTCAAATCTTGTCATAGTTGTTTGAACTCTAGAGCCTTTGATTATTGGTATCTTTACATATAATCAGTTAAGCAAAGGAATAAATCAGTTGCACACAACTGATAGCAATTTATCTGTACTTCAGTAGCAGACAAAGGAAAGCTTGGTTTGTGTCTACTAGGATGATTATATAACTCTGCAGTTCTTCATAGCAAATGTCTAATTATATAAAAGCCAGATTTTATTCAATACTCCCCACTGGTATATTATTACATGGATATATCATCAGCCTGCACTGAAGATGAATCAGGGTAATCAGAACAGGCATCCCACTAGATTGACTTATTGGAACATTACTGTGTCTGACTGAGGCCTCATGAGGATTTATATCTCAAAGGTAACAAGGAGGCAGCCAAACAGAGATTGTATTTAGCTAAAGAACAAATGCCATGTTTGTGCCTGATTGCCCCCAGAGTGTATTTCTGTTTCTGAGCCTCTGACATACTGGAAATGATGAAAGGCTGAAAGTCATTATAAAAGATCTACTTTGTTTAAAAGTAATATCACAATGTTTAGTTTTGCAATTACAGTACTAAAATTCTTAGTATAAATCTTTTGTAAACCATATTGCTTACACTAAAAAGGGACAGCAGAAAATGTACTACAGTTTCAGTTATTTAAACTGCTATCCAAATAACAAGTATCTGCTGTTAGTCATCCCATGAGTTCAGCTTGACTGAACAAGAAAAATTTAATCAGTCTTCAAAACTTATAGCGGCAGCCTATTGAAATATTTCATTCTAAAACTTCAGATAGGCTTTTTAATAGATTATTTTCCTTGTGTTTCATTCTTACAAACATTGTTGTGTGGGCTAATTTGCATTTTTAGAATGGAGTCCTGTGGAACTGAAGCAAAAGGCCTGGACTTGTTGTTGGTTGCTGCTCCTGCTCCTGGCCTGAGAAGACTTTGCATGCTGCTGCACCCTGCTTCACTTCTGCAGGGGACATGTTACTTATCCATGGTATGCCACAGCAATATAATAGGGAAAAAAGGCTTAATCAGAGGATGCAATCATTCTAGTGCAAGCTTCCAACTGTTTCACACAGCATCGTGGATTGCAAGAGACTTGACAATTTTTTTCCAAGGTTATACCTACACCAGCAGGTGCAGGGTGCTCTGCAATGGTTCTGCCTGGACTACCCAAGGCAATGCAGAAATGAGTATGTATGTACCTCCCCTGTGACTGGGCTGAGCTAGCTGTGGCTGAATGACTTAGCTACATGAGCAGGGCACCAAGGGTAGGATGTTCTAGCTCAGACACATTGTATTCAAATCTAGCTATACTGTTTCTAGAGCTGGATTTAGTCCCACAAAGGGCTGCTCTCTGCTTTCTAGGCTTGTCACCCACATCTCTTCTAGGTCAGGCACTGCTGATCTTTATTATTTCTTTCAGTGTAGATATACTTTTTAAGGAATTGTGAGTGTTTTCTACATTTCTCACTCTGAACCTTAGCCTAAACGTCTGTCAAATACACTTGTTTCTTTAGAAATTATGACCTTTTCGATGCACCAGCATGCATAGAGACACTTAGACTTCTGCCTACTTGGAGTAAAGACATATTCAGTTCAATTTTGAACACCAGCAGACACTTCCTTCCATATTTCATCACTCTTATTTCAGTTTTCTCCATGTGTTGTACTTGAGAGGTACTGAGCTCATGACAGACACAGAAGAGCAAGAGAGGTATAGAATGACCATTGTAGCAATATCTTTTTTTTCTGTCACAGTGATATAGGCTATTTACTATTTTGTAATGATATTGCAACCACTGTGTTACAGCACTGTATCTAAAGAATTCATACCTATGTTTTTTAACCATTTTTATCAATACCCTAATGGGGACTGTGAATAAACTGTTGTCCTTGCAATGTCTTTACAAAGGTTTATTAAAATGGATTATAATTTCATAGATCCTATGAAGAAATCACTTCTGCTGAGCTGGTAAGAAACTGGAAGTAAAATACTATGATTAAGATAGGAAAGAAAGAGTTAAATTATTGCTAGCAAAAATAGTTGTTTGTAAAGGTTTATATATGTAAGAAACAGAGGATTTGAGTTTATTCTCTATTCAGTCACTTTCAATAGATTCTTCTTTTAAAAGTAAGTCTCTAAAATCTTCATACAGATTCTTTTTTTTTGACAATAAAGTCTTCAACAGCATAACAAATTCACTAGCAGAGTTTAAGTGTAATCCCTGACTGCTCTATTGGAAACTTACAGAAGCTCAGCAGAATAGTGAGAACAAAGAATAAACAGGAAAACCAGTACTTCAGGAGAGCCAGGAGCTGAATTAACAGCTGAGAAAAAAGAAAGGGAAAGGGGAAAGGGGAAAGGGGAAGGGAGTGAGGAAGGAAGGAATGAACGAACCAAAACTCCTGTTCAAATTCACAGGTAAGTAGGTGTCAATTATGAAGGAAAACACTCTATTGTGTCCTGAAATGTATGCTTTCTCCTTCAGACTATCAGCACCTGCTCCCACCATTGTCACCTTTGATGAAATGGCATAGGTCTGACAATAGGAATAATCTTCCTCTCTGTGAGCCAAGTTTTATGCCAGAGTAGTGAGAGGCAATTTCTTTCAAAATTCTCTCTTTCCTTTTTGAGTGTTCTAGAATCAGCTTTTTAATGAAGGACCACCTTCATGAGCTTCCCTCCTGAGCCACAGAAATGAAGTCACAACAAAGATTTTATCCTGCATTAGTAACTGTCTTGGAAGGTTATACCTTAAATATGTGCTCTGTCCTTCAACAGACATTCAGGAACAGATGCTCCCAATTGGAGTTTTTACTTTCTCCTTTCAAGAAATCTGCAACTTTGTAAAATGTCCATTGTAACCATAAATTGCTTTCTATATCAAAGCAACACTAGAAAATAGCCTGTAGTGGTGATAGTTTTAGATTTCATCATGACTTCTCTCATCTGGCAGTGTATACTGTGTGTTGATGCAAGTTTTTACCAAGAAAATGAACAATTTAAAAGGCACCAAAACCTACTTAATTAATGATCTGGATGAAGGGTTAGAGTGTTCCCTCAGCAAGTTTGCAGATGATCCCAGGCTTGGAGGAGTGGCTGGCACACCAGGAGCTGTGCTGCCATCCAGAGTGACCTGGACAGGCTAGAGACA
>VWZO01004392.1:53713-80736 GCA_013396975.1 Bucco capensis | reverse complement strand
CTGACATACTGTGATACGTTGATACTTCTATTTCCCCTCTCCCTATCTTTGTGTCTGTCTCTTGAGCTTTGGAAACACTATAGGAGACAGCACAAAAATACTCCAAGTCATGAGAATAATCACAATTTTACTGGTTTAAAATTTTAACAGAGAGTTTAAATGTAATTTTGTTTAGTCACATGATGAAGTCAGGCATAAGATATGTAAATATGAAGAGATTGTGAAATCTCGTTTGTTCTTACTTGGTGAGGCAGGAAGAAACATTTTTTACAGATTAGCAGTGTAAAAAATATGTAATTACATAGGCATTGCTGACCCAGTGTGAATGCATAGCAGTAGCCATGTAATTACATAGGCATTGCTGACCCAGTGCGAATGCATAGCAGTAGCCAATTTTTTTCTCTTTTTCTCTTCTCTTCTTTCCTTTTCTCTTTTCTGTTCTTCTCTTTTCTCCTTTCCTTTTCTCTTTTCTATTCTGTTCTTCTCTTTTCTATTCTGTTCTTCTCTTTTCTTCTCCCTTTTCCCCTTTCCCCTTTCCCCTTTCCTTTCCTTCTTCCTCCTTTTAATTTTTGTCTGGTTTTAAATCATTTCTAGTCAGAAGACTTTATAATCTTTCTTGACACTATTAAATATCTTTCTATAGAATATAAAATGTCAGTGATTGTGGTTGGCTCTAGGAATTGCTACAACAGTTGGTTTTTTTCTAATGGTAGTTAATCATTAACAGTTTTATGCAATACCTGTCCTTGCCTTTCTTATTTGTTGATTGACTTCCTGTCAGGGTGATTAGGTATTTAGACATTCCTTTTGTACCAGTGAGAATTAGAAAATACATTCAGCTTTGTGTTATTCTTCCATGTTTGTGGTAATGTGGGGTTTTTTTACTATAAAAGCAGATGGCTGCATATCATTAACCCTTTCCTGACGACCTTTACATCTAGTGAATATTACGCAGTCTCTCTCCTATTTTAGGTCATACACTTTAGAGCCAGGGCAAGTGTGGTGGTTTGTCCAAGGTGACTAAGCAGACTAAGCAGCAGAGTCACAAAGGTGACCAAGGTCTTCTGAGGCATGTGCTACTTGATGTGCTCCATCTCTTTGCTACAGCAAATTGCTGTTGCTTGTGCCTTGTTTGCAGTGCAGAACCAAAGCAGCTCGCAGGGAATGAACTGGGCTTGGCTCCAGCTGGCACAGCATCAACCAAATTCCTAACAACAATCAGATTTCAGGCTCTTTGTAGGAGATGTGTGAGCCAGAAAAAAAACTCAGCTTCACTTTTAGGATGAGTTTGAGAATGGAACAGTTATAGGGAAATAGCACAGCTTTTTTTACATTTCAAGTGAGAACTGAGAGATATAATATGGAAATCACTGAGAGACAATAAACAAGAAACACCCAATCCTTTATTTATGTCTTTAATTTTTATTTTTGGTTTAATGTAGCCAGTTAACAGGTCAAAATTCCACTTTAAGGATTGTAACTGCCTTGGTCTGACTGCATGTACTTATCTTTCCTTTCCAGCCTACTAACTCCACACACAACAAATGAAATCCCCAGGATGTGAAGGGATACTTGCCAGAAAAGCTCTAAAATTCTTTAACTATATTTCTAATAATATTTCAGTACAAGAAACAAAAAATTAAAACTACAGTCTACTTTTCATTGTATCTGTTTTTTGCTTAGAGACAAGCCAAATATTTTTAGGAAAAGTTTATCTGACAAATTTAGCTCTTGTGTATCAGACATGGAAAGACTATGCATTTTTTAATCATTTGTCCACTTTTCATAAATGATTGAACTTTTTATAAGAGTAAAAGCCAAACTGTGGATTATGGCAGCTGCTAAGGCCAAATGGTCAATGATCTTTTAAATCAGGAGGCTTTAAGTTGATAAGAGGGAAGAATAAAATGTATTGTTCTCTTTTTTGTTCTACTTTACTTGTTCTCAAGGTAGAGAATTTTAAAAAAAGCACTGTTTTGGGGAAAAAAACACAGCTATTGGCAATTTAAAGTTTGTCATAAACTTGGATGTTTATTGTTCCCTTATCAGTCATTGATCAGCTTGGTGCAATCACAGTTTTTCTTTCCAGATATGTATAAAAGAAATAGAGGGCAGTTGTAAGCAATCCACTGGATTCCAAGTAGGTCAAGAAGTGTACTGGAGATCCCTGTGGTTTAGTTTGTTGTTGTTATTGCTGTTTTCTCTAGGTCTGTATCACACATTAAACACCTATTCAGGCATCTTTAGGCCGTGGGTACCCCATCAGACTTCTTGTGTGCTACAAGAAGAAATGAGGAACCAATTTCACCTAGATGGGCTCAGGCAAACACTTTTATTTTGTCAAATTAACCAGAATACATTACATCAAATTTCTGCCAACTTTCTTGGGTTTTATATTCCATGGAGCAGAACAGACAAAGCTTCCTCTCTCACAAAGCTGCTGATAAAACCATAATTCATCAGGTTGTTTGAACGTGTCTGAAACAGCAGAATAGAAGCAAGCTGGACTGGCACTTTGCATCATTTAGCCACACTACTTTTGATCTGTCACCAGAAGCCAGGCAGACAGTTTAACATATTGTCACACCAAGTCCAGATAGAGCTTTGAATGAGACACTTGGAGGGCTGGAGGCAAGCTAGCCAGCTCTGTGCAGCTGGACCAGCATCACACTGATAACACTATCTCACTTCTGGCCACTGCACTTAGGATTTCAGCTTGACATCTCACTGTGCTCTGTGGATATGCCTTGTTCTGGGACCTGACTGGACAACTTGATTTTGGCTGCATGCTAACAAAAGAACATGAGCTTTTCCTTTGGTCTCTCAGCCTGTCTTTCCTCATAGCTGGAACACACAGCTTTTTGTCATTCTAACTTTGGGTTCTATCTTCAGATCTGCTCTACTTTCTTCTATTCTCTTTAACCAAAATAAAGCTCTTTGGACTCTTATTACAGTGTTAAAGAAAAACAAAACAAAACACTACACCAACAGATTATGTTTTATACAATCAAAAAAAAACCCTATAGGACTTGCATTTTTAAACTGATTACTGAAATGTTGACAATTAGATGTCATGAGCATTAGTTGCATTGTTAACAGCTGTTTGATATAACTGACATTACACTTAAAATGTACTTTCTTTGTGAAGATTGAATAACTAAACAAAGTTAAATAGTGTTTATACTTAAAGTGACCCAATAGGGATTATACTTATAAACTACAGTGACCTGGTAAGGGAAAGGAAGCAGCATCTGATGTTTCAATGACATATCAGAGACCTTAAATATTTAATACTTATTGACTGAAATAAACAATCAATTCCTAATTGAGAACATTTAATGCAATTTCTTCCAGGCATCTGTACAGAACATGATGACCATTTTTAATCAGAATCAGCTTGAAAACACTTTATGAACAGAAAATTCATTTTTTATTAGATAATACATTCACTAAAAGTTTTTTCTTCTACTCCTTGCTGTGGCTGGAAATTTTACTGTGTCTGTAGAAAGGGTATGGGGAATCACAACCTCTGGCTTATACTTGAACTTGTTTATAGTCTCACACAGAGAGTATTTAGTTACTCATAAAGATCTCTGCAAATCTGCATGGATATTTTGTAGCACATATTAGAAGTAGTGCTCTTATTCAGAACTAAAACCTGAAAGTTAGAGACATAAACAACAAAAAAAAAAGGGCCAGGGAGAGAATCACCATGCTTAAGATATCATCAGGAAAGTAGAGCCCTGGCTTTAACATGCAGACCATGTAGAAATAAAGTTACCAACAATCTCTACATCAATGTCTTCCCCAATGACTGCCTTTCTGAATTTCAGTTAGATTAGAGAACCCAATACAGTGGTCAAGACAATCCCTTTTTTTTTTTTTGTACAGTCAGTCACATTTTCTGGTTTTCAAAACTTTTACCTATTAATATTCTTACCTAGAAATCTGCTCCTTCCTAATAGAGAGAAGATTTATGAAACAATGAAACCCTCACATCCTATCAAAACCTTTCTACCCCTGCTAAATTGTGGAATGACCATTTATTTGTATTAAAACACCCAACCATTTTGACTGTAGAGAAGCATAACAAAAGTGAGTCTGAAATTCATGCTGCATGTGTCATGCAGAAGTTACTGATTATGACAAGGTCAATATATTTTTCCTTTGCTGTGAAAAAGGTTAATTGACCATTATCCAAAAGCCTAGGCATCTTTTTATTATTATTCTTCAGTGGCACAGTACATGTTTAGTTCTTGGCACAGAATGTGATGAATCTCCAGCTTATATCCCTTCTCTGTGAGATAAAGCATGTATCCAAAATGTTGAACTAGTGATTTTAAGAGACACAGCTAGGAGACAGCTCTTGAAATAGCACTCTGCAGTTTTTTCCTCTTCTTGCCTTGTTTAGGGAAAGAATTTGGTCAATGTCTAACTGGCTTTCAACAATACAAATAGTCATTTGATCCAGTGGTGTGCTTCTGCCTTCACTGGAATGAAATGTTTCAGCATATGAACCACAGATCAGTGTGATGGGTTTTGTTTAGAAGCTGACATTCTGCCAACACACTGAAGATGGAAACCTACTTTGTGAAAAGAATTGGTCTTGAAAGGGGTCAAACTGCTTATTACATCTTGTTATTAGGCTGACTTAGTTTGCTAATGCATTTCTACTGCTTAAACAACTGTTTCAAAGAAGCTGGTTTGATTCACAGATGGATGTAAGCTTCCCCAACAGGAATTGCATGGCACAGATCCTTTCATTTACACTCACAGCTTCAATACCACATGGCACTGTTGTCTCTGCTGGTTACAGGGCATTAAACATGTTTTCTCTAGTACTGTAATTTAGAAACATGGGCTTTTTATGCTGACTTTTTGGAAGTGAACCTCGAAGCTTCCCATCTGAATGTGATTGAATCTACTCTGAGCCAAACTTCAAGGGTTGTGTACATTCATTCAGAGAGCTACAGCCTGTTAAACAGATCTCTAATGGTGACCTGTAGAGCATACAAATGGCTCTGCATACAGATCAGGACAGAGGTGACACATCTGTCACATTCTGTTATGGCCAAAACACAAGCAGGAAAGCAAATATTTAGTGCTTATTTGTTGGTGCTTAACAGGAGAGACAAAAACTGTTTCTCTGTTGGAGAAGAAAAGCTAAGAGCCAAATCAGCAGTCAGCATGGCTTCACTAAGGGCAGATCCTGTCTGACAAACCTAGTGGCTTTCTACGATACTGTGACTACCTCAGTGGACAAGGGACAACCTGTGGCTGTGATCTATCTGGACTTGTGCAAGGCCTTTGACACAGTCCCCACAACATTCTACTGGCCAAGTTAGAGAGCTATGGATTGGATGGGTGGACTGTTCAGTGGATAAGGAACTGGCTGGCTGATTGCATCCAGAGGGTAGTGGTCAATGGCTCAAAGTCCAGCTGGAGATCAGTGCCAAGTGGTGTCCCTCAGGGCTCTGTACTGGGGCCTGCACTGTTTAATATTTGTATAAATCCTATGGACAGCAGCATTGAGTGCACCAGCAGCAAGTGTGCACATGACATCAAGCTATGGGGTGCTGGTGATAAGTTGGAGGGGCGAGATGTCATCCAGAAGGACCTGGACAAGCTGGAGAGCTGGGCCCAGGCATGTAAATAATAATGTTTTCCAAAAGGGAAACAGACACAGGAAAATACCTCCTGCATTCATATCTGAAATGTTTTTAGTAAATTACTAGCTACAACTGATGTCATTGCAGCTAGCTTTTTTCCTAACATGCCCTTATCTTTAAAATGGTTTGGTATTATTTTGCATTAATACTTTTGATTTTAGTGTGTTTCTTAAACAGTATGGTTTGTATTAAATTCACACACAGGCACACAAAAAAAGTCTATTTAATCCATTAACTCCCCATGACAAATGGTTTAATACAGATGAAGTAGTCACTGGAATCTTTCCTGCAGCCACAAGAAGTTGCTAGCTTATCAACTGGAAACAAAGCAGCATCATAAAACATTTCTCAGCAAAGCCAAGGAGAATGATTTGATACCTAAACCCTCCAGTAAATTGGAAACATATAACCCATCTAATTCTGAATTATAGCTGTGACTAATCTCATATGAAACAAGCTCCCAAGAACTTGTGGTACTGCAGCAAAGGTGCCTATGAGTTAGCAGGATGCTCTAATAGCTATAATTCAGGATAAGGAAAGTTAGTTCCTCGGATGCCAGCTCCCTCCCAGCAGTGAATTGCAAAAGCTAAAAGGCAAATTGGAAACTGACACAAAAATTTCTTGTTGTGATCTTTCTTGAAGTCACATTGTCATTCTATTTATAATTCTATCCTTCAGGTGATTATGCTTCATGCTGCTGACTCTGCCCTTGTTGCCCAGACAGAAGTAGCTCTGCAGTGTTTAACGTCCTGCTTTGCAGCCACTGCTCAGCTACTTGGGCTGGAAGTTAGTTTAAAGAAAACAAGTTTTACATCAACCTGCACCTCAGGAAGTTTTTCATCATCCTCATATCATCATTGGCGATTCAAAACTTAAATCAGTCCAACAGTTTAANCCCTGAACTGCTCTCCTCTGGCCTCCACTCAGCAGCTCTGCACACACACTAGTTTGAATGCCACGGATGGTTTGGAGCAGGCACGCAGGATCACTCTGGAGGAGAAAAGACAGCGTAGAAAGAATCGTGTCTTGCAGCTTCTACCTCCTGAGGAGTCCTTGTGCTGTGCCTTTTGCAACTGCTCTTGTCTGTCCCAAATTGGCCTTTGCAGCCAGCAGCGCTTGCAAAAAGCGCTTGGGAAGAGCATGGATGGAGCCCTCCCTGGAGCTGCATTCACAAAGCCTGCCCATGATACTATCCTTCAGGTGATTACATTTCTGAATACAATAATATGAAAGGCTACTAGTATAGTTAGGAAAATATTGTCATTGGGTATTTCCTAATATACATGAGGTGAGGAACATGGTGGTTCAAGTAGAATATTAACACTTGGTTTTAGGTGAATCATTTAAATTTGATGAGTTACTAGCAGCAGAAACAGTCTGAAACCTGGAATTCACCTACATGGAATAAGTGGGTGGTCTTTCCTGCTCTGGCAGGGGGGTTGGACTAGATGATCTTTCTAGGTCTCTTCCAACCCCTAATATTCTGTGATTCTTACCATGGGCCTACCCAGATCACAGAAACACTGTCACATCTGACAGGGTCTGGCAGATATGAGAGATGAACTTCTGAAGAACAAATGTATAGAAGAATCCAGATAAACAGAAGCTTCTCTGAGCTTTCTGAATGTATTAGTATAGGAACTGGGAGGCAAATCTCCTATAAGACAAAATCTAGCCATTGCTTTTTATCAGACATTACTTTTTATATAGAATATTCTACTTGGAATGATTTTAGGAACATGGGACTGGAAAGGCTATCTTGGATCATACTTCTCTGTCATTGCTACAACATGCAACAAGCATTTATTAATATTTCCTTCATAGCACAAAACTCTACCTCACATCATCTGTCTCTGTTATCAGTCTTTCAAGAGAGTTTCACTACTTCACTCTCTCAGTAGGACACCATGCTGTAATTTCCAGCACCATTTCCACTATGTTATATATTACATAAAACAAGGAGGCCTCACATTCTTTTACCAAGTATTGTTACTGCAGAAGGATAGTTTTAAAACAGCTAAAGAAGTACACAACATGTGATGGCATTGTCAGTAACAGGATTCCTTTAATGGTTTTTATTAGTGCATTAGCATCAGGAGAGAGATTCTAGTGTGGGAATTTCAGCTTTCAAATTCTTTCTGACTTCTTTGTAAGAAGGACATATGGCAGGCACATTTTTAAAACTCCAAAGCTCAAATATCAAAAGACAAATACAAATATTAACAAAATGAGCAGATTTTTAAAAGCCTTGGCTTAATTAATTTTTATTGTGATGCATCCAGATCAGCATTTTATTATGTTCCATAGTGATAGTTCTCATCATAGAAAGACAAGAGGTTTGTTCACTAATTTGAAAGCAATTATTTGATTTTGTTTTAACAAAGCTTCACAAGTGTGTATAGTTTATTATCATTATATTATGTATATTATACATATATATATATTAATCTTTCAAATAAAGAAGTGTAGCTATATTGAATTCTGCCTTGAGTGATTTCTGAAATAACCTGTGAAAATGACTGGAAAGGAAACAAATTTCAAGACAAGGTCTTTTAACACAACCCATGAGAAAAATAGCACACCAGCTTCCCTTGTGAAGAAGAGATGGAGTAAAATCTCCAAAGGTAGTAAAATTGTAGGCATGAAACACAGTAACTGTTTGGTTTTTTTTTTCCCAGAATCTACTGTCTAGACATCAGTGAGTTTCTCCAACAAAAATACTGTAGGAAGGAGCAGATTTCTAGGTAAGAATCAAGAAGGCTGAAAAAAAATAGCAGCAGAACTTCCTTTCAGACTACAGTAAGTGAAGTTCTGTGAGCTCTTAGAGGAATAGAAATCAAAGCACAGATTTTTTTCCACATATTTTCTGGTTTATATAATTTCTGTTTCCTGGTGCCTGTTTGAGCTCTGGAATGAATAAACCCCATTTCTGTGAAATCATTTCTGACAGTGATGCTGAGGTAACTGTGATCCTGCTGGTGTTGACAAAATGGGAGAGTACTGGTTCCACAATCTTTTTGTTTCTTGTTCAGTTATTGGAGTTACAATGTACTTCAATGAAAAAAATGAAATTGAAATAATATTACAACAACTCAGACATCTATTACTCACTGCATTTTGAATAGTATTTCCCCCTCCTTTTCTCTATATCCTTCCACTCAGACTTCCAGACTTTTACTCATGAGTTTATAGAAAGGATCCTGTCTATAGAGTGTTAATTTTGTGTCCATGTACCAGCTGAGGATTCCTAGTGCCTAAAGAATGTGAAAGATTGAACTTTACTAATGACCCCCTAAATCAATCATCATTAGATAAATGCCAAAGTAAATGTTTAAAAAGAAAACCTGATTTTATCACAAAATACAACAAAACAGCTGCTAAATTTAAGAGACAGTATAGGCAAATAGCTTCTACATGCTGACATATCAAATAATGTGTTGCTTGGCCTTACATTTCCCCTGTGCTCTCTTCAGTTTAGAAGATTGTCAAATTAAGCTAACTCTCAAGATGTTTCACACAGCTCCTCAAGGGATGGAATATATTCTTCTGACAACCCCTATCCTTGGGCTCCATTTTCCCTGAACTAGATGTAGATTTGGGATATATATCTTCCTTCCTGAACAGAATTTCTATTGAGTATAAATTCAGCCCTGGAGCTTCAGATATGTTCTTCTTTGCTCCTGTCCTGCACTACCAAATTCATAGTGACTTGTCTCCTAACCTCTGAATACTCTATTGGAGGATATGAACCCACAAATGTTAGGCAATAGTGACTTTTGGAGCTGATTGGGTTTCAGGAAAGCCTAATAGTTATGTAAATAAATTTATTTATCTATTTTTTTTGTCCTGTTCATATTTGTATGATCGTTGCTTTTTCAGTTCTTTAGACAGAAAATCAGGGTGGGTTATCTTTAGTCCAGATAATGTGCTTTTACAGATATTTGATTCAAGTTTTGCTAATCTTAAAGACTTATAGTATAAAGGAGTTGTTGAACCATCAAGCAAAAATATTAGACAAACAAATGAGTCTTTGGACCTCTACAATGTGATTAGAGAAGCTTTTGTGAAATTCCTGTTGACAGCTCTGCAGCATTATTAACACATGTCAGAGTGGTTTAGTCCACTTGTTATTACATGCTCTCAAGGGCATCTGCTAGTCCCATAGTTCCCCAGGGAAGGAGAGTCAAACAGAATATTTTGGAACATTCTGTCCATGAAGCATGCACTTGGATTCAAGGAATGATTTATCTCCCTTACCAGGATATAATAACCAGCTGATTTTCTGGAGATTGTGTTTTAGATGACATTTCTCAGAGGAGGATTCTTTAGCTCCCAGTCTGGAATGGAATTGGGACTTACTGTTGATATTATGGGGAAGGAGATTTTGGAGGTATTGGGAACTCTAAGTGTTACCCAGCTGTAGTATGAGAAAACACATCAGAAAGCAGTGCAGAAGCAGTCTCCCCAAGGGGAATATCTGTCTCCTATTGCCCTGTAAATCAGAGTGTGTATTGCAAGACTGCTTATAGACCAAACCAGCTCCATTCTGCCTTCAGACTTTCTCAGAACTGAGAGAACAGGGAAGAAGAAAACATGTTCTTGAATGGTTTACATTCAAGATATTCAAGCACTGATCTTCAAGTTTATCTGTGATCAGAGAGATCTCCTATGTTTTGGTGTGGCTGTGTGCTCACACGCATACATTCCTGGGAAAATTCACACATCTGACTCCAAATCATGCATTTCATGAACTCCCTCACCAAATAACTTACCAAATATTTGCAGAAATTAAACCTAGAATGCTCAGTAGTCCAAGTTAAAAATTGAATGGCCACAGGACTGCCATACACACTGACTGGAAAAGCTTTTTGACTCAGATTTCTTTTTTAAATCAGGATGGATTGGCAAAAGGGTCAACCAAATGATTTAATGTGCATGGTTTTCATCTTCATTGCTCATAATAACTAGCATCTTCCAGTGGCTTTGCTCTGCTATGGGGAGTGCAGAACAGCTACTAACAATATTTACTGGTCTATTAATCTGGCTAGGTGGAAAATTTTCTTCATGAGGTGGAAAAATACACCACAGCACAAAGTACCAATGAATCTGCACAGTGCAATAGAAGGAGCAAATATGTAGCTGCACACACAGAACTGAAGATGAATTGGTTTCTCTGTATCCTAGTCAACAATGTACTGATTGTATATCTTTGTCACTCTGAATTGATGTAAATGCCTGACTGCTACTTCTATTTGTTCTCATTTTCTCTGCTGCAGAGTATGGGGTGAAGTACTTAAAAAAGGGCTGTATCCATTTGCTTGTCAAAAACCAGTCTGCATAAAATTAATAGCAAAATAAAGCTTAAATACATCCAGATCTATCTCACATGGATTTTCCATACTAACTTTAGTGGAGTTACTCCATAAGAACATTGTTGGACATCACTAAATCCACAGCATTCAGTGCACAGCTAGTGGTCAGTTCTCTCCTACAGAGCTTTAAACCTAGAAGGATTATATAAATCCATTACCCTGCCAGTCTGTAGAAGACAGAAATCTAGAAGAAAATTCTGAACAACTGTGCTGCTCAATAGGATTGTGTACATATTCTCAAAATAAGAAGTTGTTCTTTAAAAAGCTAAATCTGTGCTGAGGAAAAATCTTTCCATCTACATAATGGTAGTGGGAGAAGAAAAAGAAAACAAATCAAAACCCAAACCCACATAATTCTGTGGCTCATCTTAACAACTTCTGAATTAATTTACATTTTAGGTAGATATTGGGGGTATATTTACCTAAAATGAAGTAGATAATATAATATCTGTAGTACTGTTATCTACATATCTTTCAAAAAGTTAAAAAGTTGAGGAGTTTTAGTAGTGGAGATAGTCTTCTTTTTTCTTTTTCTTTTTGAGTAAAATGTGTTTAACATTTGCCAGTCTGTTAAGGAACCTCTTTGCCCTGGAGTACATATTTATCAATGGAAAATTTCTTTTATGATACTGAGAATTGTGAAAGTTGTCCTACACTCTTCATGATCTCTTCCAAAGTAATTTACCTACTCAATTGCACAAGATGATACAGTTGTTCAAAACATTATAATAGACTGAAATGCCAGCATAAATCAGAATTCTATGGAAATAAACCCCTATAAAAGTCTGTCTTTTTCTGTCTTTTCCCACTGGTAGTGGCAAACTCAACAAAATCTATTACATTTGTAATTGCATTTATTTCTTTATACAGCCCATTTTAGAATATTTATTCTAGATCATCACATTAAAATCTCTCCTCTTGCTACATCTAACCAGGAATAGAATAACGTGCCATAATATCATCAGAAAATATATCTTTATTTCCAGCTCATTCTCAAAGCTGAAAGTACTGGCTATAATGTTTTGTGAAAAGTTACAGAAATAGTCAGGACATGTCACCAGAATCAGAATATATTTTCAAAAAATATATCTAGAATTATTTCCTTTGCCTCACTTGTCATATTCCCTTTAAGGCAGTGGTTCTCAAAGTAACTGCTGCAGCCTCTAAAAGTGAATTTCCATCATAAATCCAACTCATTCTCTCTTTCTAGTTTTCCACTGGGAAGGAGGGGAAAGAAAAAAAGAAACAAAGGTCCTTAACTGATCTTTGGTGCCAGGATAAGATTAGCCCACTGTGCTGGTTCCTTCAAGACTTGCTGAGAAGTGTCCAAAGCATTTAGAACAAAAGCAGTGCCAGATTCCCTTTGTGGAGCACTTGCAAGCACTCATATGGCAAGTGCAGAGGTTCAGATTCATGCACATAAAGCCTCTGGTATACTGACTAAGAAAGTAACTTGATTTAAGACATGCTTTTGAACTACAGGGTAAATCTCATCTGACACTACAGGCACCTTCCACTTTCTGTCCATATTAGGTGGCTCAAGTATTTTGCTACTTTAGCAGCATGTAAACTCAACATTGATTAGGCCAATTCCTGTGTACTCTTACCATTGTTGCCTCATGGAGCCTGCATTGTTGGTTTACTACACAGTATGAGCTATGTCCTGGTAACACCACAAATGATTCCTGTCACCACTGGGTTAGTGAGAGCTTTTGGGAGATTTAGATATTTTGTTGTGGTGGGGGTTTTTTTTGTGCCTTTCCCCCCCTCCCCCAATTTATTACACTTTCTGTTTACACTTTGATAGCTTTTCTAAAGCAAATAATAAACAGAGATATCTTTTGCACTATATACATAAAAGGAAAGAGCTTGTCTGCTGTACGTTGTAGCCTCCCAGGATTCAGATCAGAGACTTGGCCTAATTCACTCTCATTTAAAACCAGATGTTTTTTCTGGCATACTGTCTTGCAAAAAAACAACAGCAATATCCATCAGAGGGTACTCAGGGAAGCTTTAGTGACTTAAATTAGATACCACAAATACGTAGGAACAATGAAGAACTGAAAATAAATCTTAAAAAGAAACCCAGATAAACAAGAGAGAGCTCCCTCAACCATATACTACATGTTTTGAGTTCAAAGGAGGTCTTTAATACAACTTTGGCAACAAGATGGAGAGCTGTTGTATGCCTTAGAAATAGGTGTTGATGCTATGTACACCAGTTTACACAGATTTAGTTATTGTTACACAAAAGAATTCTATTCCTTGCTTCCAGAAAGAGGACAGTGTAAAACTAGATACACTGGTTTGGAAATGTAGCTTTTATACAGTTTAAGTAAAAAATGAAATTTGCATTGGTTTTGTGCGGTTCTGAGCTACTGAACTTAAAACAGTTTGCCCTGTATCAGCCTCTGTATTCTCTACAGATAAAATAAGATAAAGTGAATTAGACTAGTTTAAATGCAAGGTTGGGGGAGAGGATTTGTGTGGTTTTCCCCCAAACTCACCCTGTTCTCTATTAACATTTGCCTGGCTTGCTCCACGTCATGCTGAAGAATTGAAGTGTAGCATCACAGACATACATACAGGACACAAAATATATCTTTTATTACATAGGTGTCCTCACCAGTTACTTAGTAAACCCCAGCTTGAAATAACCTCCAACTAAAAAAACTGTCATTTAACTATCAGGCTGTCTACCTAAACCAAGCAAATTTATTAATGAGTGAAAACTGAAAATCTGCATTCAGAAGTTTCAGACCTTTGAATTGTGTCATTCATCAAAAATATCATTGCTGAAAATGTGAATGTGAAACTTTTATACTTGGGCTGGTGAACAAAAGAAAGTTCTACCCTCCAGGCTGCGAGAAATACAATTTTAGTCTATAAATTGTATACACATCACCAGAATGTTTCCATTCAAAAAGAAAGTCTAACTAAACAAAAGAACTCAGAATCTATTGAGAAGCTGTGAATAATTTTAGGGAAATTGATAACAGAGTTTGGGAAAAGATTTCTAGTAGGAAAATTCTATCAAGAATATCCTCAAATAAATCAAAATTTAAAAAGATAATTAGAAAAAGCCTTCAAAAGTCCTTTTGCAAGCAATCTTTTTTAACCCCAAATGGAGAAATGTTAGAATCACCGAAATGCAAAGACACCATGCTAGTGATGGTGATATAAAATCCAAAGAAAGGCATATATGTAGTGTTCAATACAGCACAGCTTTATAGAATTTACAAGGCAATATATAACAAGAGGAATTTGCAACACTAGCTCAGTGCAAAAGCAGAAAATACAACCAAATGGGCATTTTTTCCTTCTTCTTCTTCATTTTTCTTTGTTCCTTCACTGCTTGCAGTCTGTTAATCCTCAGGCAGTAATAACAGAATTGGGCTTTGCAGAGAGGATGGGGAAGGAAAAGTCTGAGGGGGAAAACGCCTGTGAGCATCACTGAATTTGGTTCTGGAACTGGAACATCTCCCATATATTTTGATTGATTACGGCCATGACAGGAGCTAAGCATTCCTCTCCTATTTGTCTGTCCCAATATTTTAACTCCCTTCTTTTTAATGACATTTTGTTTTCCTGAGTTTGACTCTTTCTTTCACAGTGAGTCTGTTTCCTTCCCATATTGTTCTAATCTGTAGTAGCCCTTTGCTTCCTCTCAGTCTCTGATCCTAACCCAAAAAATTCTAAACTAATTATTGGTCTCATCCTTCAAACATCATGTGAACAGCATGAAAGCAAGCTGCAACAATTCCAAGCAGTGTTTGTGGTCCTGAGAATGGTGCAACATTTTCCCTCACAGATACTGGGAAGTCAACAAATATTTGCCAAATCCTTTGCTCAGGTTTCCCAGCTCCTCCTGCAGAGACTCCCACTTTCAAGACCCATTCAGGTCTGTAAGATTAAATGTGCCAAGACCTCTGCCAGCCAAAAATCATATGTGGGATAGTGCCACTTACATTTGTAAGCACTCATGTGGTTTGGAATAACCAGGCCACATGATTACCACTTTACCCCCTGTCTTCTCTGGGCACTGCTCAGATCCCGCCCTGTTAATTCAGTTGGCTTGTCTTGGACATATTTGGAACTAGTGAAGCTGGAGGGAGAAAAGGACAGGAAGGTGTGGGAAGGGAAGAGAAGGGAAGGAAAGGTGTGGGAGGAAGGTGAGGGAAAGGGACAGAGGAGGAGGAGAGGAGAAGAAGGAGAGGAGAAGGAGAGGAGAGAGAGAGGAGGTGGAGAGGAGAGGAAGTNGAGGAGAGGAGAGGAGAGGAGAGGAGAGGAGAGGAGAGGAGAGGAGAGGAGGAAAGAAAAAGAAGTTAAAAGCATAACCCACTAGAGGGCACTGAAACCTCCGAAATTTTGCTTTGTAAGACATTTGCAAGTGTATAACACAACCTTCCCCTAATTTTGGTACATTTAAACAGTCTGGAGAAAAGGTCTAAGAGTGGCTTTCACTGATTTATAAAAGAAAGCAGAAGTATTGCTCTCCTTTTTATCTGAAGATTCAGCTATGACTACCATAATCCATGGTAATGGACTCTTGAAAAATATGTGAGACTTTTTAGATGTCAAGATACAGGAAGAAGTGGAAAATGAACAACAGAAACAACAACAACAAAAAAAAGCAGAAAAAAGCTAAGGAGAAAATATTAGACAAATTCGGTTTAGCGTGATATTTGATGTGAAACACCTGGTAAAAATCACCCTCTCCTAAAAAAATTGATTTCTGTTAGATTCAAACACCATCACTTGGACTGAAACAATAAGTAAAGATTAGTGACAAAAAATTAGTTTGTAAGAGAAAACACTGTGATACTTCATAATATGACATTTGTGAAGTTACATTATGCCTCATATGGATATTATAAGAGAGAACATCAATATTCTAATGACATTGATCAGTTGTCAATTGGATATGGTTTAAAATATGTTAAATACAAATAATACAAAGGAAAAAAGTGGAAATCTGAACCATAACAACAAACAGTAATTTATATTTTTCTAGAATATGTACAAGAAATAACCCTGAATATAGGGAAAGTAGTAATGCAGGGAAAGAAAATATATCACCAGACTCTCATAGCACCCCAAAAAAGAGCTCACTTAACAAATTCAAAATAGATAAATAAATAAATAAAATTAATCATTGATACAGAGTCATTAGTATTTCACTGAATGGAAAAGAAATATTTCCTCTGTGTAATTCCAAAGCACAGTATGAAGTCAACACACATGTAGATTTGGATGCTTTCAGTGAAGTTAATGATATTTATCATAAGCCTGAGATGATTTACATGCTTACATGCTTTTTGAGACATGGATTTCTTTCTGCATTTCTTTCATATACTATTGTCCAGAATATAGCATTCAATCTTGGGTATATGATTACTGGAGAAAGACTGAATAATTGAATGTTAAGAGATGAGACATGAGGAAAAAATATGATTGCAGTGCTGAAAGGGAGTAGCACTTAAAGCAAGATTAAAAGAGCTAAATGTGTAGACTCTGTATAAAAGACAGCTAAAATGAAGTAAGATAAGCATCCACAAGTACTGGAAAGACATAAAACCTTCTGTCAGTCTTATTATGGAATATTTAATAGTCCTTATTTTAATTACGTGTTGTTTTCCATGAATGTAACATTGTGTAAAATAATTATTAACAGCTATAATAGTGCTAATAATTTTCTATGAGTACAGTATAATATGAGATCTTTGAGATCTAGGATTATTTATTCCAGTCAGTTTTATTCAGGGGAAGAGGACTTCGTGTTTTTAACTTACGGAAAATGGAGTAGAGATTAGGGGTTATAAGTGAACATGGGTCATCACAAAAAAGGCACTTTGCCTCATTCTGTATAGAATCATAGAATCATAGAACAGTTCCAGCTGGAAGACACCTTGAAGATCAAGTCCAGCCTTTGTCCTAGCCCTAGCAACCTGCTAAATGATGCCTCCCAATGCAACATCTACCTGTCTCTTAAACCCCTCCAGGGATGGGGACTCAAGCCCCTCCCTGGGCAGCCTGTTCCAATGGCTCACAACCCTTGCAGCAAAGAAATTCCTCCTAATGTCTAGCCTGAACCTCCCCTGGGGCAATTTCCATCCATCTCCCCTTGTCCTATCACTCTCCACTAGGGAGAACAGACCAGTCCCTGCCTCTCTACAAGCTCCCTTCAGGTAGTTCTAGAGAGCAATAAGGTCTCCCCTCAACCTTCTCTTTTCCAGGCTAAACAGGCCCANAAGATGTCTTTCACAGAATCATTAAGGTTGGAAGAGACCTCTAAGATCATCAGGTCCAGCCATAGCTATCACTAACATGCCACTAAACCATGGGCCCCAGTTGAACATCTACACATTTCTTACATGCTTCCAGGGATGGTGACTCCAGCACCTCCCTGGGCAGTGCCTGGTACAATCCTTTCTGTGAAGAAATTTTCCCTGATATCCAATCTAAACCTCCCCTGGTGCAACTTGAGGCCATTTCTTCTCATCCTCTCACTGTTAACCCTGAAGAGATCTAACCCCATCTCACTCCAACCTCCTTTCAGGTAGCTGTAGAGAGAGATAAGGTCTCCCCTGAGCCTCCTCTTCTCCAGACTAAACAACCCCAGTTCCCTCAGCCACTCCTCATCAGACTTGTGCTCCAAACCCTTCCCTAGCCTCCTTGCCCTTCTCTGGACACACTCCAATACCTCTGTGTCCTTCTTGGACTGAAGGGCCCAAAAGTGAACACAGTAGTCTAAGTGTGGCCTCACCAGAGCTGAGTACAGGGCGTTCATCACTTCTCTGCTCCTACTGGACACACTATTTTTTATACAGAACCATTTACACTCAGCATAGACAATGAGAAATGTGAGTTGTTATTAAGAATCTAAGTAATAATAATCAGGGTTATAGGAATCAGGTGAAATAGAAATAATTCTTCCCAACTCCCAGTCTAAAAAAATGCAAACTTATTAGATCTTCATGCCAGTGGTTCTAAGATTGGTCCCTAAGATGTTGGGGCATCCCCAGAAAATGTTTTCAACCAAGAATGTCTGGAATCAGGGGCATGATATTGCTTGCTTTCTAGCACAGCTGTACATGGAAACCTCCTAATTCAGTTCTTCTCCAGTTGTAACAAAGATAGTCTCAAAATGATTTACTAGCATATAATCTGAACTAAAGGAAAGACATAATCAGACAAACCGTGTTGCAAGTAAGAAGAAGCTATAGGAAGAAGAAAAAGAGCTAGCCTGGAGACAAAAAGGAAGGCATAAGAAACAAACCAAACCTCAAAATTGAGTTTCAAGATTGGATAGTGGAAGAAATTGTGGAACAAGCAAACTTGAAGCAAATTGGTTAATAATAGACTGACAACAACATTATATTCTCCAGGGCATTCATCCTACTCAGTTTCCAGTGTAAAGTGATGAGGATTCACACTGCGATTTTTGAACAACACCTAATTTGGCTACTCCCATTCAGCCTTTCTTCACTGATTACAGATAGAGCCCAAGGAGGCTGCCAAAGCACTTAATGATAGCCATTAGCTGGAAAATAGCTGAAAGATATAAAATCTATCTTCTGAGATGAAGTTTTGAGGCAATGAAGAAATAAGCTGCTGCATAGTGACAAATTTAGCTACTCACCAACTGTGACTGAGTAGGCTGACAGCTGGGCTTGAGGTGAGCTACACCTTTCCCTGTCAGGAACAGAAGCCAAAGAATGCTCAGAGATTTCATTAGCTGGAACATTATCACAGCTAAGTGCTTAGCATTATAAAGTTTGACTGCCTAATTTCTGCTTAACAGCACCAGCAACACCAGAAGCCACTGTGCTCTGCAGAAATTCCAGTCTTCAGAAGAAAACAGAAAACATGAAATTAATTCTAAAAATTACTAAAACTCACTAAAAACTTCTTGTGAAATTTGAAATTGATACTAAATGCTAAACATTTTCAACTCCAGCCAAAAAAGGCAAAAACTTCCCAACTTTTGTCCATTTACAGTGCTATTTCTCCAGTGAAGGAAAGGCAGGTTCTCAATGTTTGCCCTTTTCTTGTCTCATAAATAAATTTCTTAGCATGTTTAATAATTAAAAACAAAATGTGGTCTTTGTCAAGAATAGTTCTATTCAAAATTATGAATAGTGGATGCACTTTGTGTCCTTGCTGGTTCTGTATCAGCGTAAAATAATCCAGTAAAACTTTCAGAGCAAAGGAAACATGGAGAAGACCTAGAGCTTTCACAATCTTTCTATTTGGATTTTAGCTAGACTATTTCAGTTTTCATCTTGATGAAGAATATTTTCCTGTAAAAGAAATGTTTTCCCCTCCATGAGCTTTCTTTAAAATCTGCAGTGAAAAGCCTTCAACCCATGTGACATTTTCAGCTAGATTTTTATCAGAGAAAGCAAGCCTAGGGTCCCTGCAAGCACTGTTCACCCACAGCCAAACCATTGGTATGATACCAGCACTGTTTTAGTCACAAATGCAAAGCACAGCCCCATCTGGGCTGCTGTGAAGAAGGGTAACTCTATCCCAGTCAGACAGAGTATAATCAGTTAAAAGCTATTTAACTATCAGCACTATTAATGTGTAAAATATGTGATTATTGCTTGAACATTTTAGGTATTTTTTTCAGTCTTCAAGACAGGTGGAATAATAATATATGCCAGTGGTCATGTGGCAGATGCAGTTCATGCTGACAGAAGTGATGCTAACAGCTGAGATAATTAATACAGCTTGAAATAATAGGAAAAATCAATTAAATTCCCATGGAGTTTCACAACTCACTTGAAATTAGAAAATCAGTTTAATTATAGTAGAATGCCTAAAATCAAAATAAGACAAAATAGTTAATCACCATGAACTTCAATTGTGATTACACACTCATTCATTAAGATAGAAATTCTTCTTTTTACATAGCTTAGCCATCTGTTTCATGCTTATTTGATATCAGACAACAGATTACAAAACATGAAAAAATCAATATGGATGTTTTCCATTATAATCTTGTCAATATCCTTCATTAGATAGGAAAACTCATTTAGCTATGATATGAACAGTACCAATATCTACTGGCTTATTCAGTCTGGAGAAGAGAAGGCTCCCAGAAGACCTTCTTGTGGCCTTCCAGGATCTGCAGGGGCTACAAGAGAGCTGGGGAAGGACTTGTTAGGATGTGAGGCAGTGATAGGACTAGGGGGGATGGATATAAGCTTGAGGAGGGGAGATTTAGGTTGTATGTTAGGAGGAAGTTGTTCCCCAGGAGGGTGCTGAGCCACTGTGCCAGGTTGCCCAGAGAGCTGGTGGCAGCCCCAGCCCTGGCAGTGTTGCAGGCCAGGCTGGCTGGGGCTGGCAGCAAGCTGCTCTAGTGCCAGCTGTCCCTGCCCAGGGCAGGCACAGGGGTTGGAACTAGAGGAGCTGGAAGGTCCCTGCCAACCCTCACAGTTCTGTGATTCTATGAATTTGAAATACCTAGAATTCTACTTTGATTTCAGAGCTTCTCACGTTTCTTATGAAACTCTCTCCCTTCTATAGTCTCAGTTCATTTTGATTTAATTAAAGATCACCCTTTCAGACTTTTAAGAAGAGTGACTACACACACACACAAATATGTATACAAAGCCAAAGCTTCTTACCAGTTACATTTTTCCAATGCTCTTTAGATGCTCTATTCATCTTTGTTTTTAAAAGAAGAAATGTAACCAGAACTCCTAAAAAACAGCATGAGGACTTGGTTTATCCTGAAGCTACACTGTAGCAGAGTACATTGCAACACAGAGGAGACTAAGATCCATAGGGAATTAGCTCAGGCAGCTGTGTAAACAAGATAACTATTTCTCAGTCTAAGATGGGATAATAATGAGTTTCTTTAAGTAGACTGAATGAACAAAACAAAGTATTTGTGCAAATTGTTAGAGCCACCTAACCACCCACATAGACAGACTATAAGTTTTCAAGAATTGCTTCAACAAGACCAAGTGCAGGGTCCTGCACCTGGGTCACAACAATCCCCACTATCAATCCAGGCTGGGGGATGAGATGATGGAGAGCAGCCCTGCAGAAAAGGACTTGGGGTGCTGGTGGCTGAGAAGCTGGCCATGAGCAAACAGTGCACGCTGGCAGCCCAGAAGCACAATGGCATCCTGGGCTGCAGCAAGAGAAGCGTGGCCAGCACATCCAGAGAGGTGATTCTGCCACTGCACTCTGCTCTGCTCACACCTCCTCTGCAATACTGGGTCCAGCTCTGGAGCCCTCAACACACAAAGGCCATGGATCTGATGGAGCAGGTGCAGAGGAGGCCATGAGAATGCTCAGGGGCTGGAACACCTCTGCTCTGAGGACAGGCTGAGGGAGCTGGCATTGTTCAGCCTGGAGAAGAGAAGGCTTCAGGGGACCTACTAGTGACCTTCCAGTACCTAAAGGGAACTTCCAAGCAGGCTGCAGAGGGCCTGTTTGCAAAGGCCTGCAGTGAAAGGACAAGGGGCAACGGTTTTAAATTGGAGAGGAGTAGATTTAGACTGGATACTAGGAAAAAGTTCCTTACTGTGAGGCTGGTGGAACACTGGCCCAGGTTGCCCAGGGAGGTGGTTGTGTTCCCATCCCTGGAGGCATTGCAGGTGAGGCTTGCCAGGGCTCTGGGCAAGCTGCTCTAGTTGGGGATGTCCCTGGCCACTGCAGGGGGATTGGACTAGATGAACTCCAGAGGTCCCTTCCAACCCAAACCATGCTAGGATTCTATGATTCTATAACTCTGAGCCTGTGAGCTATGTTGCACTGGTAGATACATTTCATTGTGCCAGTGTGCTGTCCTGCTGTTAAGACTGAGGAACACCTTCTAGGGCAGCCAGAAGATCAGCATCACCATTAGTGCCAGACTTGTGAAATGGTTTGGCCCAACTATCTGCACAAAAATTTGCATTCTCCTTTCCTCGTGCCACACACAAATCAGTAGATGATCTGTGTGTCACAGTGAAATAATACAAATTCAAGCTTGAGGGTGGTGGAAGCTCTCTGATAAAGAAATGGAGGATGTAAATCATTCCATCTTAACCCTATAAAACCTACACATCTCATTCTGTCCTGCAGAGAGAAAGAAGTGATGTAGTTGGGGAAAAAAAGAGTAAAAAAAAATTTGAAAGTTTAATTGCAATAACTTTTTGAGTTAAGTTACTAATTTTGAGCTGACCTGCTGCTACTTTCAGGCAAACACTTCTACACTATCATGCTTTTCCACTGAAGCCAGAACACCATATTCTAATACACAGTTAGGAAGTGGCAAACTGAATACTTAGAAAAATCAGAAAGAGTGGAAGATTGATGTAGTGATTTAAGAAAAATATGCACATGTTGTAAACCCTTAAATTATGAGCTATCTGGATGCTATAGCATTTCCACTGTAAACTAACTGTCTCTTAGGACTGCTTTTAATCCAGATCATTTCAGTGATCTACTTTAAACAGCTATGCAAACAGTCTTCTTGGGATGTAAAGCAGATGTGGAAAATCAGTGGCCAGAATGAAGGGAAGAGTCCAGAATTTCTCTACTTTTCTCCATTGCTGGAGCCAGCAAATTAAGAAACTATGATCTAATTGGTTTCTTTATGCAGGACTGTGGGCATTCTTCATATTCATTCTCTAAATGAGAAAAAAATCAGGAGCAATATCTTCATACTGTGGCTATGGGAATCTGATATGAAGAACTGAAATGGGTCTAACTTGGATGACAAAGTATTAAGGGAAATATTCCTTGCTTTTCTTCCTTAGGCTTTTCAAAATCAGCTCTTTCCACACAGAGAAATTAACTAACTGTGTCTTTGAAAGGAATTTATTCCCGTGACTAGGAAAGAATCAATAATTTAATAACATCTTTTATGTGATCCTTTAGTAATTTTTTATCATAGTAAATAAAGAGAAAAGTGTGCATAATAAAATTCTACATCTTTTCAGCTTCTCCCCTGCGATAATTCACTGCTAATATTGCTATTTAATGTGATGAAGATTCAGTTGACTAAGTGGTAAAATCATATTTACAAATACTATATATACAAACAATAGATATGACTGTCTCCTGGACAAAATCTGAGTTGTTGTTGCTCTCTTCCTGCTCATTTGCCAGGCACTTTGTCAATGCTTGGCCATACTATTCATTTGAATTTTTCAAGGTCATGGGAATTTCATTTGAATTATAATTTTGACCATTTACCAATAAACATTCAGCCACGAATTTTGTTATAAAAATGTTTTAGACCCTCTATGCTAAAATTTAACCTCTCCAATTAATTTTGGTTTTTAAAAACATCCATCAGAAGGTTTAGAGTGCCTCCCTTTCATTCTCCTCTCGCCTCTTCCTCTCCTCCTCATCTCTTGCACTTCTATCATTGTAAAATGAGTAATATTCCAATGAGGAATCCACTAACAGCTCTGCCTGCTTGTAGCAGGAGAGGTCACACAGGGAGTAGATAGTAGAGGAGGTTCCACCAGCCCTCTTTGGTCAGCACACTTGTGAGAAGAGCAAAAAGGGCTGAAACAGTCAAGTCAGGAAGATGAGAAAATTAAAACAAGAGCTAAACTCTTAAAAATGACAAAAAGTGTGCATATGTCAAACCAATCCTTTCCAAAAGACCTCAGCATTAACAGGTAAATTAAACTAAAAGGTGTTACCTTTGGCATCACAATTTGCTGTCTCTTGGTCATCTTTGCCAGAAATGTTATCCCTGGACACCTTAATAAGATAGAGGTGCCTCTCTCTGGGTTTGGAACTGGGTATTAAACACACCTGAGCTCTGCTTATTGCTACCTAGAAACAAATTCAAGGGCAGTGTTTCAGATTACATTCCTACATCCTGTGACACAGGCAGCTTTGTGGCCAATCCATCTTGCTCACCACAACAGTTTGCAGCTTTGAAATGACACAGCAAGACCCTGGGAGAGAACATTCCCAAGAGGAGGATGATCTCTGCATTGTCTCATGCTCCAGTGTCAACTGGGCTATGCCAAAGAAAGATAGAAACTCTCTTTAAATGACTTAAAACGCTTCTCCTGGGATTGGAACATCCCTGTACATATTGAAATCAAAACTACTTGCACAAAGGCACAACAAGAACAATGCTTTTCTGTACCAGTGTCAGAAATCTGAGCATAGTCAGAGAGCCAACCAGTGTAATACAACAGTGATGGCTCTGATATAACTTCCCTATTTAAAAGCAATTCACACAAAACCCACCATCACCACTCTATTTACTGGCTGAAGTCTTCTTTGGTCATTTTATCACAAGAAATTATTACAACATCAAACTTCTGCAACAGAAGCTGCTATCAGCGCTTTAACTCCTAGAGAACCTGGAGCAATTTCATTCCATCTCTTGCACAGAAAAGGAGTTGAAATACCAAACCATTTTGACTGAAGACAACACTAAGAGCATTGCAAAAGCTTCCAGGAAGCTGCAAGGATCTTAGCAGCAGTAGGTAAGATGCACCTAGACTGCCCTGCAGTAGGTACTGGTTCAAAGCAGTTTGAAATTATTCCTTAATTGTCCTTCTTCTTCTCTAATTTCCCTTCTTTTTTCCCCCCAATTCTTTTCCCCCCAATTCTCTTTCTTCTTCCTCCCTAATTTTCCTTCTTTTTCCCCAATTCTCCTCCTTTTTCCTTGACTTTCCTTCTTCTTTTTCTTCTTAATTAATTTTCCTTCCTCTCTTATAATAGATTCCTTAATCACTTGTTGGTCACCTGACAGATGTTCTGTCAATTCCATATGCCTCACTGAAGTAAAATGAAGGCAATAAAATGTTCAAAGCGACAATTATACTTTAAAGTATATTTTTATTTCAATAAAGCTATAAGCTGCTCACAGACCTCTAGAGATACCGTGCTTTTTTTGTTGTTAAATTCACCATAATAGAATTCTTCAAGCTCAAAAGATAACAGCACCAACTGTCTTCCTTGTTTCCCAAGTACTATAAGCACTTTTTACATAAAAGCAGAGCTGTTGGTTTTGAGTGTTGTTGTTTTTTTGCCACTCATTTTGCACTTTCTGAGTTTGACAGGACTTTCATAGTGGTATGGAAGGATTTATTCTCACTGTATTCATAGTCCACTCGAAGAAGAATTTCTGTCCCAGTTTTTCTGACTCAAAAGATAATCTGGAATCTAAAATACCACTGTGGATGAGAGGAATCTTCAACTTTTTTTTTTAAATGCCCAGCTTAATAAGAGGTCTATATCTCATCTAGATAGTTTAGGAATTATCAACTGATGTAGTCAATGCATTTATTAAAGAGTGAGTCAAATGAGAAATCATCTCCTTTTATTTTAAACTGTCATTGATTTTAATACACTGTGAGTCAAGAAATTATGGGCCATTTATACCTGTTAAAAAGAAGGAATATACTAGATATGTTAGATCATGAAAGAGAGTCAAGATTGTGATGTAAACAAAAATAGGACTCTTATATCTATAGCTTTCTTGCATAATCACAAAACAGTTGGGGTTTTGCTATCTGTACATATTTCCACACCAGACTGAAAAGTAGTTTTATATAAAGATTTTGATTATGGATTAAATTTGAGCTTGAGCATTGTTTTCGTACTTTGAAAGCTCAAAGGTTCATGACCAGCTAACAGAAACTTTATCTCTTTGCCTTTTGAAAATGTAGAGCTGTCAAGGGCTCCAACTCAGTAAGAGTTCAAAGCAGTTTATAGTTCTGTAGTGGTGAGAATCTGGATAATAGACACTGTAGTGAGCATAAAGAATGTAGTTGTACTGGGGCTGGCATCTTTGAAACTGAGTTTCTTAATGCCACCAGGAAAGACTTCTGTGGTTTTGTGCAATGGTATTGCACTCTCAGACTTTGATTAAAAGCCTGAATGGTACTAATATATTTGCTACTACTGTATAGCACATTCATCTGGATTAAACCACTTCACAGTATCACAGTATCACTGTATGTTAGGGATTGGAAGGGCCCTAGGGTTGTTCTTTCCCAGATGCAGTACTTTACATTTAATATAAGGACACTATCCAAAATCAATCATAATATCTTCAGCAGATAACTGAAAGGTTAATCTCACTGGAGAGCCACAAATTGGCAGAGGATGTTCACTCCTTATAGAAACTGGTCCCAAGCAAGATAATCTGGTGACCATACCTCTGGTAATTCATAGACAAGATAGAGTTGACCTAAGCTCTAGAGTGACTATTTTGAAAACTATACAAACCTTAGAATGGTGGAGGTAAAACTCAAGATTTCCCTGTTTGCTGATCAAGACCTTTCACCAGTTTAATCCTATCCCAGTTTAGAGAAATACATACCACACTGGGCATGCTGATGAGAGAGTAACTCAGGTTTTCAGGTGAGCATTTGCTTCACCTCTTTGACAGTGACATATTTTCAATTGAACCCTCTCTCCTTAGTGGTTGTCTACTCACATTGAAGAGAAATATGACTAAAAATTGTAAAATCATCATGTCTAAGATATACTGTGCAATTTGATCAATTTTTTTTGTTTGTTATATTCCTAGTTTGGGTGTTTCATTTAAAGTTTGGATTTAAATGACTTAGGATGGAAATGAAAAAAGAAATCGATTACCAAGCTTTAATGTCAGGCTGAAATGGTCTATGCACAATGGATCTTTTCGACCAGGTTGGAAATCAGTAAATCCTTTTTCTGAACTATTGAAAGAAACTCATTGATTCAGAGTGATTAATGCAGAGTGTTCAGACAGGCTTCAAGAGGTGAAACCTGTGTTCTGGGATTGAAGTCCTTTTCCTACTTACTTCAGCTTGTCCTTCCTGCTGGCTGATAAAACTAGCCTCCTTGTCACAAGTTTCCACAGTGTTTATGCATTTTGTGGTTCCTCCTTCCTATTATCTCACATAGGGATTCTGTGTCCATATCTAGCACTGCAACATTTTTAAGATTAGTCCTTTTCACTTTTAGATGCAGTTCTAAGAATTTCTCCACTGGAGTGGATATTCTAGTACTG
>VWZO01004392.1:24007-53436 GCA_013396975.1 Bucco capensis | reverse complement strand
GGGTTGCACTAGATGATCTTTCTAGGTCCCTTCCAACCTCTGACATTCTGTGATTCTGTGACACTGTAAATGTCAAGTGTTTTGGAGAACTGTCCTGATGGAAGTCAATAAAGAAATCTTCCCCATTATTGTGTGGACGAGGTGGCCGAGTGGTGAAGGCGATGGACTGCTAATCCATTGTGCTCTGCACGCATGGGTTCGAATCCCATCCTCGTCGGTCAGTGCAACAATGAGCAGAGTGTGAGCAGCTAGTGAACCTAGGCACTAGCAGCCATTTCTTTACATAAGCTGAGATGCCAGCCTGGATGCTCACTCTCTCTGGTATATATTGCTTTATATATTAGGGAGAATATTTTCTAGCTGACTAGGAATCAAATTGCTAGATATCTTTATTAAAAGAACTCTATAAACATGGTATGGTCTTGGATGCTGGAAAAGCTGGAAGCTGTTTATTTCCATCCCAGGGTGGGGGAGATAAGAAAACCTAAATTGAACAGTTGTCAATTTTACACTTTTTGCTGCATTCTGTGTGATCACATAGGTGATGGGGTGTACTGTTTAGATTGTTCTGGTCAATATCCAATGTTAAACAGTGAGCAAAACAATTTGCTGTCCTTCCTTTTTCCTGTCCTGATGCTCATTTTTCCTTATAGACTGCTGCTGTCACTCAAGTCAACTACAAATACTCTAATCCTTTTAATCCTTTATAAACAGTCAATTTTATTTTTTTCCCCTCAGGATCACAGGACCTCACAACATTTGTTCCTTCAAAAAAATTCTGGATAGCTCTAATGCTATCTAAATAATAGCTGTTTTAAATACTTTATCAGTTTATGCTCTAAAAAGTCCAGTCAAATTAAATATCTTTGTCTTTGGATCTGCTGTTCCCCTGTGCAAAAGACATACTTTTATCATTTTTGTTGAGCACTCCACAATTTGCTTTACTCCTAGCCAACATCAGTTAAAAATAATGTCTTATACAAGATTCAGCCTACCCATGATCAATTAGAAAATCACGTTTGCAAGGCTTAGTTAATTGAAAGTTTCCCAGCAGGATTTCTCTGAGAACAATAATATATTTTCACTCTCAGCTCTTGTTAATTAGTAGGCCATGAAACAGTTCTTACTTACCATAAGCTCTTTGAACTTCAAATCACTAAGATAAATTTCATTCAGCTCATTGTTCTTTCAAGTTTTAATCAGCTAACATGCTGCTTACTGTTTTTCTTAGCACAATGCTTACTTATTCTTAACATACATTCATATTCATTTGCATATCAAAAAGATCTATTAGACTGATGCTTTATCATCCTTTTACAAATATTCCACTTCTGTTAGCAGGTAATAAATTACAGTAAAAGATGTCCATTTTCTGATAGAATTATTTGGCAGAAAGAAAATAAATTATGAAGTGTCCTGCCAGTGGTGAATACTTACTCTTACTTAGCACTCCACAGAAGTTTGAAACTTTTTCTTTTTTTTCCTTTTTTATTTTTAAAATATTAAAAAGGTCTTTTATCTGACTCAATGCTTTAAACTCAGCACTGCTGTGAGCCTCAAGGATAACTCAGCCTGCCACTGCCTAATACATCAGCCCATGTTCTGAAGTGGCAAGGTTTCTCTGTCTGAGAGAGTTTTAGTGGAATTTCCACAGAAGTTTAAAACACAATAAAATCTGAATGTCTTTCTGAACTTAAAATGATGAATCAACTTCATGAGTTCTATTGATGAATTGAGTTGCACACAGTGATAGGATATCATAGTATTATTTATTTTAATGCTAAATGCATTTGATTTGATTTCCATCTCAATTTTTTCAGTTCATAGAGAACAATGGATGTTTGAAATGACACAACTGAGTGGTTGATGTTTTCAGAAAAGGTGCTGAGGATTTGATGTGTGGAGCAAAATGAAGTGTATAAACAAGAAAGGAATGGAGACAGTATGGCATTAACACTTCAGCTACATGACTGATGACTTGAGTGGTTACCACAGGACCACAGAGGGAGGCAGTAGTATCATACCAGTAATACTTACAATGGAGACACAAACACTCTACAGTTTCATCCAGTACTAGGGTTTTTTTTCCCAAAATAGATAATAATCCTGTTAATCTTACTGTAAATGTCACCAAAATGTCTTGCCTATNCCAGGCTGCCCAGGAGGCTGTGGAGTCTCCTTGTCTGGAGCCATTGCAGAGCTGCCTGGACACATTGCTGTGTGAGCTGGTCTAGGTGATCCTGCTCTGGCAGGGGGGTTGCACTAGATGATCTTTCTAGGTCCCTTCCAACCCCTAACATACTGTGATACTGTGATACTTCATCCATTTAATTACTTGCCTATGTCTTTGAAAGGTGAAGAGACAATTGAGTGAATTAACAACTGTTCCTCCAGAGGAGGACAGAACTTAGGGTTCCTGAACCTTTGTAATTCAGTAAGATCACTTTAGCAAAGGACTGAGCACAGATTTTATTTAGAGTGACAGTATTAACACATGTTCAGCCAGGAAGAAAATAGGTTAGTAATATATACCGTAATCCTACTGATACCTTGTAAATTATGTCAATAACACTTTGGAAAGGGATTCTTATAGCCCTCTGAAAAAAAAGCATCAGTTTGGCTAAGCTGGTTAGAAATCCATGTGTTTCTTAGCTGTCAGCTATGTTTTGCCAAGGTCTACAAACTGTAGTTTAGGAAGGGCTATGTAAAATGGCTTTTGTGCCCTTCTAATCTCAATCCACCTGGCTCCAGGCTGTTGGTGTTCTGACTCTGAGGTTGTTACCTGTTGAGCCAGCTGACAACAGCCTCCAACAGCTGATATTTTTTCACTTAGACTTACAGAAATCTCTTGCCAAATAAGCTTCTCTCCAAAGCCATGGACATCCTTTAAAATGCACTTGAAAAACCCAGTTGACCAACTAGATGATAGAGCAGTGACAGGAGATACTTCCATCAACAGAGGTTGATGTGCTGAGGATGTGAGGAGGTTGATGTGAGGAGCTGTGCTCCTTTAACAGCATAACAAAGAGAGGCACTGTAGCAGCTCAGTGTCTCCACAGGATTTCCTTATCATAATGGCATATAGACACTGTTTTGTACCATTGTTTTTCACAGTACTTTAACACCTCATGACACAAAAGGGATTCTGAAGAAGATGGCTCCTGTTTCACTTGGTGATTTAGTTGGTTTTTGTGTCTCACATACAGATGCTTCTACATTCTCCATCACTGACTGCCATGCACATGAGTGCTGATAGCCATGACCTTCTATCCAGAGGGATCTACAAAACTAGTAAAGATGGTGAAGCAGAGACATGTGAGATGCATGTTGAACAACTGTGACTTATCTGTTACATCTGCACAAGAAAAAAGTGTATTATATTGTCAGTAGTACTACTACTGATAGTCTTACTTTTCATAATGGGGAATAATTTTCCCCTATTTAATGTAAATAGAAAATAGAATAAGTAGTACCAGGATGTAGTATTCCTGTTGTACAATACAGTACAGTCTTACTCATGGCCCACACATAAACACAGAGACTGGAAGCACTTTTATGCCTACAGATCACAGCAAACACTTCCACTGTGTTCTGACTTCATGCCACTATGTTCTAACACACACTTTTTGTGGTTGCCTAAACTTTATTCCATTTAAAACTTTATATTTCTTGCTTGTGTGTGTTTCCTCTAGCTATATGTTTTAGTCTAATAGGAGATATTATTGCTCCCAACAGTTATTCTGCACTTACATTCTCAATGATTACAGCAAAACAGTTGCTCTGCTGGTGTCACGACAGATTTGGTGCAAAAATATGTGACTTGTTCGTGAAATACAGTAAAGCCTTTGTTTTTCAGTATGGCTCTTTGTTGAACTCCGTGTGGAATAGAAATTTTAACTTTATTTAGATCTTATTGGTTCAGAACATGTGGAGATGAACATCCAGATGGCATAAAGGTACATTATACATTGTCTTTAATGCTGAAAATTAATGGCTTTCCTTCAACCAACAGATTCTTTCTCTCACCCCAGGTGCTTTTTGAGGAGGGCTCATGCCATGTCTCTAGCTTTCTCAGTGGGCCTGTCAATTATTCACATTTCATTATTTTCATGCTGGTTGGTTTTGGCTGTGGGATGCCCTAAGCAGTGGGAAGCCGGTAGGAATCATAGAACAGTTACAGCTGGAAGACACCTTGAAGATCATCGAGTCCAGCCTTTGTCCTAGCCCTAGCAACCTGCTAAATGATGCCTCCCAATGCAACATCTCCCTGTCTCTTAAACCCCTCCAGGGATGGGGACTCAAGCACCTCCCTGGGCAGCCTGTTCCAATGGCTCACAACCCTTGCAGCAAAGAAATTCCTCCTAATATCTAACCTGAACCTCCCCTGGTGCAATTTCCATCCATTTCCCCTTGTCCTATCACTCTCCACTTAGGCACAGTCTGAAAATCCCTTGTGGTCTCCTGTGGCCCCTGGTGCCATAACTGTGCCCACAGCAGAGGGAGCATTAAACTCATTGCCCACGGGAAAGGGTGGGGAGTGATACCCATGTTCCTAGAATCCTTGCATGGGTAGGATGAGCTCATTAGCCTTCTGGCAGTCATCCTAGGAGAAGGACAACTCTGATTCCAAACCCGGGCAGATGGAGCTCGTTTAGCCCTGTAAGGCCTTCCAGCTAAGAGGTTAAACCTCTGTCCTAATGACTTGGCTGCCAGCGTCCAAGCTTGCTAGGCCCTGGCAGATGAACCTTAGGACTAAAGGGTGGGTCCAGCTCTGTGCATGCTGATGACAGATAGTAGGGCTGTAAATCAGAGTGGTGAAATGTGATAGAAGACAAAAAATATGAAGTCTTTCCTCTTACAGTCTTGCACTAAGTCAAATATGGGTTAGACAGAGCTGGATCATAGTTCAGAAAAAAGAAAAATAGTATAACTTGTTTTGTTTCTTCCTCTCTGCTCAGTGGACATTTTCATAACTCAAACAGCTCATGCAAAACACGTTTAAGGGGATGAACATTATGTGTTTAAAAATCTTAACCAAAGAAAATATTCAAATGCTTATTTCTCATGGAAATCTCCATCATTGGACATCTTAAAATATATTCATCACTACAAGTCATTTCTGACCAAAAAATTAATTTATTCCATAGTATACCAAAATAGGTTTTCATTTTTGCATGTGAGTTAATCTAACAATTGATTGAGTCCTATAGATGAAGCAGTTGACACCTATTTTGAGAACTTTTCTTCAATATTTTTGTATGCAATTACATTGTCTTTCTGTACAGAGACTGTCAAAACATGTTAAATATTGTGATAGCCTGACAGAAATCCAAATATCTTATAAAAATGAAGATAATATTGATGGTACTTACATAACATTTTGAAGCAGTGAAGTAACATACTTGACAATAATGTATAGTTTAACATTCAATCAGAATGACACTAATCTCAAGTGTTCTCCTTCAAAGTTTTCCAGTAAAGGATACATACTATGTCTGCTACACTCAAGAACTTTGTCATTTTCTTCGAGGTTCAAGGAGATACAAGACTTCCATTTAAAAAGGAAACATCTCTCACATCACAGTTTCCATTGACTAGGAATTGTACAATTGTATTTCTTAGACTGCTGGAAACGTCCTGTTAACTTTATATTGTCATGTTGGTTTAAATTTCCAGTCAAATGGTCCAACTGAACAGTTAGTTAATGTTTAGTTCCATAGATGTTACAGGAAAATCCCATGTTCAGTTAGGCTCACCAGATTGGAGTAGGAGCTCTAAGGGACTTGGAGGGGTCCAATTGGCCAAATTTTTAATTCAGTAATTTGCTTTAGCTTCACAACATATAAAAGATAAAGCAACTATGTGGACAAAAAAAAAAAATAATCTTCAAACAGTAATTTTTCTTTGAAAAAAAAAGTCTCAGTTACATTTGCTGCTTTTTTATCAATATCACTTGCAAGACAGAACCTCCACTGTGATAAGGATAAAGTACAGGAGAATGGGTACCACTGGCACTTAAATTGAGATTTTGCCTGAGAAATTATCCAAGAGACCACCTCCTATTATCAAATGTTTAAAAAATATTCTATATTTTTGAAATGGCTTACTTCTCTTTTTCTTTCTTTTCTTAATATAGGTAGCAACTGTACAAATTCACTTCCCATGCAAGAATTAGGTTTTGAAGCCCACATATTTGGCTTATCTGTAATGAACTTCTTTAGGGAGTTCTTCCTTTCTTCCATAGGTGAACTGTAGGAAACATCCTGAGACTTTGAACTGAGAAGCAATAAAATATTTTGTTTTTACCTCCTGAAATGAATATGCTCCAAGATGACCCAGCTGGAGCACTGAAGTAAGAAAGAGTAACAACTAGGCTAGGCCTTCCAAAGTGAAAAGAGAAAGATATAGATAAATTGTTATAGAAAAGGAACTGAAAAGAATTCCAACATTTCTACCTGCTAAAGATCCTTATTGAAGACATAGTTTTGCACTGTGAATTAGTGTATCTGGTAGTAGTTGTTATCAACAGTTATCCTTGAACAGATAAAATGGCAGTGCAGCTATGTATAATGCTAGAGGGTTTTAGTTTTATTAGATAAATGTAGAGTAAAAAGCAGACTTGAAGTAGCTGATGAGAAAATTAGATCAACTGGAAGTAAAGCTATTTTTCTTCTTTGCTTGCAGTTCTTGTAGAGAATTCTATGTAAATGCAGCCATTTGCCTCCAATACAAATACAGTAGCTGTCAATAGAATGTAAAAAGGGCAGGAGAAAATAAAATTAAAAAAGGAGTAATGCAAAGAATTCCACATCAGAGAAGATAAAGGAACTGTAAATGAGCAGATTTGGAAATGAATTCTACATTTTACAAGATCTGGTCTTTCAGTACATATTGTTCAGTGGTAAATGCACTGTATGGTTCCTAATAAGCTTTTAGCACTACCTGTGCCAGCTGAATCCTTTCCTGTCTCATACAAAGTTACAGCAAAGCAATTTGCTTTGTGGAATAAAAAAGAACCTGAAGAGCCCAGACAGAGAAATCCAATTTCATCTCCAGACAGCCACAGCACTATATGCCTTCCATTTTAATGACTGACAGATTCCATTTCTCCTTTCCTGGCATCACAGAAGAAACAGGTTTTCCTCTCTAGTGAAGAATCGGTTCAAAAACATCAGTGTTAGATTTGGGAGATTTATTTTGATTGCACCATGCTTGCAAAACATGCACATACGTTTATTAAAAGCTCACTTCCTTCTACCATTAATTGAGCTGCAATAGAATTGCCAAGTTAATGAACTAAAGGCTCATATGAATTCTGTCTGGTGCTCCATCAGCCTCTTCTGATACTAGGCCATCGATCCAGCAAGTGTGAGCTGATTGCAGAGTTCCACAAAGTAAAACACCTCTTACTTTAAGCCTAAAGCTGTGAAACACCCAGGAGCTTCTCTATCAACCTACAACACCTTTAAAGAAATAGATATTTTTTTATTTTTCCTCCTACTGTCATAGAATGTCAAATTCAGGGAGGTTTTAGGTTGATTCAAGTCTGTTCTCAGAAGAATGACTCCAATTTTACATTCCAGTTCCCATAAAAGAACATAAAAGAGCAAGGTACAGGTTTAAGAGACAAAACTTACATTTGATTTACATCTACTGATGAGTCCTGATCTTAAAACTACAATAAAACTGCAATATTTCATTGCTAAATATTTGGGGAATTTTTTTCTTTTTAGAGGTGTTGTTCAACTTTATCAGTAGTAGTATCAACTTTAGCTCTTTTGCTACACACTTTATTATTTGTATATATATCTATTGAAGTATTCAGACCAGAAATAATTGAAATCAAAATTTCCATTGCATGGAAAATTAAAAAAAATCTTAGAAGGTAAAAAGAATTGCATTATTAAAAAGAATAAGTAAGTAAGTTTAAAAGTAAGTTTACTCTTAGTGAAATATGGAAGGCAAATATTTCATTAAGCAGCAATTCAAAAATTGCATTGCATAGAAATGCTCTTAATGAAATGCAACCTTAAAATCCAAAATCTTAGGCTTTGGATCTACAACTTTTAAGAAAGAATCTCTAAACTTCTAGCTACTATTAACTGTCAGAGCACTACTGCTAAAGAACTCCTGGATCCCACAAGGATTTGCAGATCTTCCTATTCAGTGGAACCAAGTACCATTTGGTATTTGGAATTGCAAACCCTGGGATTTTATGTCAATGAACCTGCAGCTTGTGGCTCCTGAGCCCTAGCCCCTGCATAGCTTTGACCAATGCTGTGTCCAAAAATGAATCGACGTGGAACTTAGGGACATGATTTAGTGGCACCATGGTGACAGCTGGATGGTTAGACTTGATGATCTTAGCAGCCTCTTCCAAACTTAATGATTCTGTTATTCTTTGTGATTCTGTGACTATTATACATGAAACAAAACTCATTCCAGTTAGTACCTTAAGGAACGTCAGGACATTTGGGTTTGAGGTATGCTTACACTCAGCAATCCAAGAAGTGTTCATATTTGTAATTGTACCCTCTTTCAATCCTTGTTTCTTATCCTGATTCTTACCTGACAATTTCCTACTTTTTTCCCTCTTGGTTTGTGAGAAATGTACTCTGCAGGTCATTGGTAGTCTCCATTTGGTAGCTCATCATGGAGTCTCCCTGAATTTTTCCATGTATATTGGCTTCACAGTATATAACCTTTGAGTGTTTTATTTTTTACCCTGGGAGCCTACTGCTAGCACTGATTACTTTG
Organism: Bucco capensis; assembly: GCA_013396975.1. NCBI lineage: Eukaryota > Metazoa > Chordata > Aves > Piciformes > Bucconidae > Bucco > Bucco capensis. Next base: position 44,679 of record VWZO01004392.1, on the reverse strand, counting down.
AAAAATTCTTTCCTATCTGCTCAATGTTTTTGAAGCCTTAAAAAAACCCTATTTTTAGTAGCATCATCTCTTTTGGCATATTCTTCAACAGATCTTGAACTGTTTATAGTGTTTATTGTTTTTATTTATCTTTGTGGCCATCTTTTAGAGAAATCCTTAATCTTATCAGCTTTATTTCATTGCCAAATCCTAGTTCCAGTGAAGCAAATGAGGATTTTGTTGCTTTAGTGTACTGGGACTGAAAACTGACTTTCAGTTGAAAAATCTTGGCAAAAATTGAGGTATAAGAATAAACTCCCAAGTCAGTGCAAGTTTTCCTAACACAGCACTCAGAGCTCATCAACAACAAAAGCAGTTTGAGGACTAAGCAGGCTTATTGTGACTTAGCAAGACCTTGTGTTAGCAATTCTAAGCATTGACAGTGATCACCAAGATGTGATCTGATAAGGGTCAAGAAGTGGGCTGACTACATATACACCAATTTTGGCTGAAGATTTTGAGCTGCCAGTAATCAGTAGGCTGCCAGTCCAAATCACCTTGTACAAAGAAGATTGCATAAAATACATTAAAATTGCTGTATAGAACATATGTGATACTAAATCCCTAACTTGTGTAAATAAGTGACTCCTTGAATATGGTGAAATTATGGATTTGGAACAGCTGAGAATCTTACCTACAACATCTCCAGATTTCAGACCCATACATCTCAGATCTTTTTGTTTGTTACTTCATAATACCATACCTATATTTAACAACCTGCTGACATCCTTCTGAGATATCTTAATATCTGTGTGTTTCAGAAAGTGATGTTTTCTGATGGGAGTGTTGAATATGCTGCAGAGCAAGCAAACAAACAAAAACCTTCAAACAAACCAGAAATAAACAAATAAATCCCCTCCTACCCAAAACTCATCCACAAAATGTTGCCAAGCTGCTAAAAGGCTTAGAACATAAGCCTGAGGAGGAAAGACTGAGGGATCTGGGCCTGTTTAGCCTGGAAAAGAGGAGATNGAAATGAGCTTCTGTGAACCTGTTCTGATTTCCTCTTCTTGGGATGGTTGGTGAGGAAATGAGGAAAACATCATTTTACACCTTGTTAAGCACACCTTAAATGTAAAAGATGAACTCCTGAATTTACCAGGACAACTTCTCAGCTCTTAGTGCTGGAGTGTGGTTCCTATTGTATACAGAGAGCTTTGTCAGAAAGTGGTGGGGTAAATGTGCAGGCAATTCTGGAATGAGTCTGACTACACCTTAGTCTGCAAACTAAGCTTTACACATAAATAAGTTCATGTGCCCTAAGCAACTTGTGGTTAGCTCTGTTGTTTTCAAAGAATAATCTTTACCTGAGCTTCCTACACCCAGTTAATACTTGAGGATCATAGAATCATAGAATGGTTTGAGTTGGAAGGGACCTCTGGAGGTCATCTAGTCCAAACCCCTTGGTTTCAATCTCTGACCTTGACCGAGCTGCAACAGTCTGAAAGTGTTTCACAAGAGGGAATGCAAGCCAATTCTAAAAAACACCCAAAATTAGCCCACCAGTTCCATTGTCCACTATGCTCTGGTGCAGAAATGCATTGCTGGTAATCAGAAAGCTGAAAAGTGACAAGAAACACAATTTAACTTTCAGATTTCCCCTATAGTCCTTTTGCCTAACTTGAGCTCACAATCTTGAGTCTCCAGGTGTCTGAGTTTTGCAAAGAGTAGAATCTTGTTTGCATGTAACAAATGTAAGTGTTTCTACTAACAGACCTAGAAAACACACAAACAAGTTCAAAACAAGAAGATAAATGCATACATTGTAAGAGTGAATTGGCACAAATGAGGCTTGTTCTAATCAATCTCAAATCTCAAGTCATTTCTTGTCATCTTTAGAGAGAATCTGAAGATGTTGATCCTTAGTTATGCAGACCATAGCATTCCATGTATTGTTGGCCCTAAGTGGTCCTGCTCAAATCTCTCCAACTGTAACTGGCAGTGCAGCTTTTCCTGGAATTCAATCATCTATTTCCTGTTTTTATTATTTTTTAAACTGGAGTGAGTCTAATTACTGTAAAATATTCCTATTGATGCAGCTTCCAGCTGCTGGTTCTGGGGTAAAGATTCTTACTGAGTAAATAATTATAGGAAGTAACTCTGATTATGTTGGATGTTGTGAATTTCATGCTATAGCTGTCAGTTCTATTCATTCCAGTCCTGTATACCTGAAGCTTGAGACTGACTGCATAGTCCAATATCTGTGTAGGTGATGAATTACTTCCCTCAGGGAAAGTTTTCTCTTTTTGGTTTTCTTTTTCTTTTGTTCAAGATGGTTTTCATCTTGAATGGGGTGAGATTGCTATTGGACTGGTACTGACTCAGCCTTTAAAATGTTACTTACTGCAACTGGAGATCAAGCACAATTCTTCTCTGAAATGGAAAAAAACCTCCACAAATTGATCAGCAAAGTTCATCTCTATGGTTCAAAGCATGGTTGATGGATGGATATAAAATATATATATTTAATCTTGAATAATAGATGAATAACTCTAGTGTTTCCAGAGAAACAGACCTGATTTCCTTGTCTTCATTAACCTGTGCTTGGGGTTCACTGATATTTTTCTACAGCTATGTCATATGTGGAGCTGACTGCATGGATATAAACCATATCATCTTGAATCATTTAGTTCTATGAAGTGTATTCCATGCTGGGAACACATAGAGGGTGCAGTTAGTTGAGTTAGAGAACAAGCTTGTAAAACAAACAAAAAATGGCCAGACAAAATGAATTTTAATGGGCTCTCTTTTTGTTATTTCACATTTCTGAGGTTTAAGTTAATGAAAGCTCTTTGCAAAACCTGGATAATAAGGATGACAGCTGGTTAGGATTCTTTTTTTAAACAGTTTCTTTTTGGAAAGTGCTAATTCAGCAAGCCCAAGCTTTTCTGGGGCCCTGCCAGTTTTGATGGATCTTCAGGAAGAAAACATTTCTCAGATTCAGGAGTAGAGTCCTCTTCAAAGTGAAAGGACCAGAACAACAAATCAGAAGAACACAAGCAAGCTGCCTTCCCCAAGACATTTTGAACTATTTGAGTGCTGTCTGACTTCACAACTCCAGTTTCCATCATGTGTTCCCAAGGGAGGTTTGGGTTCCACACCAATGGGGATAGCGAGTAGGTGGATGCTCATGGGTCTGTGGCAGGCAACTAGCTTGTTTTTGCAACAGCCTGGATGGTTTGCAAAGAGCAAAAAAACCATCCTGGTTCTAGTCAACAATTATAAGATCATAAAATGATGTCGCATACAAATCTTGTTTTAACTAAGGACTGTGTCATGGAAAAAAAGAAAGACAAATATTTTCCAACAACAGGGAAGGATTAATCATAGAATCCTAGAATGATTTGGGTTGGAAGGGACCTCTGGAGCTCATCTACCCCAACCCCCCTGCAGTGGGCAGGGACATCCCCAACTAGAGCAGCTTGCCCAGAGCCCTGGCAAGCCTCACCTGCAATGCCTCCAGGGATGGGAACTCAACCACCTCCCTGGGCAACCTGGGCCAGTGTTCCACCACCCTCCTAGTGAGGAACTTTTTCCTAATATCCAGTTTAAATCTACTCATATATAATTTCAAACCATTGCCCCTTGTCCTTTCACTGCAGGCCTTTGCAAACAGGCCCTCTGCAGCCTTCTTGGAAGTTCCCTTTAGGTACTGGAATGTCACCAGTAGGTACCCCTGAAGTCTTCTCTTAATACCCAGTGTATATCTGCTGCAGAAAATCAAGACTTCTTTGGGAAAGAGCTACATTTACTAAATTCAGTGGTCTCTCTGCTTTTTGGTTGGTGGTTGGTTGGTTTGGTTGGTTGTTTTTTTCTCCCCCTAAAGATATGTATGTTTAAACAATTTTTGCCACTGTTACAATCCAATATTTGTGCAGGATGACTCAGAAGATAAACTACAGTGAAAGCTGCTTTAAGATACCACCAATCCCCTGATGTAAAGCAAGCTACATGAAGACAAAGCCAGTTCTGGACTGACTCATAAAACCACTAATCTGTGCAGGAAAAAAAGGGGAATACTGGAGAGAAAAAGAAAAATATGGTGGTTATATATAGGTCTGGAGAGAGAAGACAAGCTAAACTCCTTATATTTAGATTTTCCCTTTAATTTAGGAATAAGAGATTGAGTCCATTATTCACAGAATGAAAGCCATATTCACTCAGCCATAGCTTCAAGTTGGTTCCTATTAATTAAGTTAATTAAGGTGTTGCCTAAAGTTTCTTGTGTGATAGCATCATGCAAACTGCTGCTGAAATTCAAAGTGTTGCCACATTTAGATTTTACTGACTGGTGTTAGGAGCAGCGAAGCTAAAAAGACCTCAGAATACACCTGTATGCCTCTGCAATAAATAACCTTTAAATGTAACAGAAAGTAATGAAAAGTACCTCCCTAAATCAATACATAAAATTTTTAATCACTCTGAAACAGGACATGAGATGTGCATTTTGTTAAGAATAAGTGAAAATATAGATGTGACTAATTGTGAGGATGTAGGAACTCAAAGTTCCTTGCTTTCTAAAAATGCAAAGCTCCTCATATTAATGTAATCATTACATACATACATGATTATTACATATACTACATGATTAAAAACTGTGTTTCAGAGAATTGTCTTTGGGTTTCTGAGGTACATGATTATTACATATATTACATGATTAAAAACTGTGTTTCAGAGAATTGTCTTTGGGTTTCTGAGGTACATGATTATTACATATATTACATGATTAAAAACTGTGTTTCAGAGAATTGTCTTTGGGTTTCTGAGGTAACCTATGATCTTTTGCAGCTTTTGAGTCCAATTACCCAAATGTCTTGATTTATATTAAAAAAGTGCTATCTTGAAAGAATAGTATTTTTTTAATTGTGTTATAATAAGAAACAACAATATCTTTTGGAAGAAAGTTGAGGAAAAAAGATTAAGGAGAATAAAAAATATTCAAAGGATAAGAAGACTCTTATCTGGTAAAATGGGGAAGCAGTGACAGGAAAAGTTGTGGGTAAAGTTAATTTTTGCTTATTTCCTGCGGTAGATCTACAGAACAGACAGCAGTTAAGGTTTTCTCCAGGAATTTGAACTATCATGAACATTTCTGTACTTCACTACTATATACTAAACCCTTTATTACTTGAACCAGGAGTGGTAAGAACCTCAAATGACAGAGAGCATAGATCATCCCAGAAGACTTAACTATGGTTTGAAGACACAGGCCCTTTAGAAACACACCAAGCACCAAGTATTTTGCCAAACAAAAGGGTCAGAAAAATTACTGCTTCAATTTCTATGTTCTTGACTATACACTCTGTAGTTTACAGAGGCACTGAGTTGCCATCAGGTAGCATTGGAGCAAAGAGTGGTCACTGCAACTCATCTGACATTAGGTAACTGGATTGAACAAAAAGATAACCCTAGGTGGCTTGGCAATATTAAAAGGCCTCAAGAAAAGGCTACAAAGAAAATCCTTTAACTAGGTCATTCTGCAGATGACAGTGGTTAGAAAAAGGATTTAGCATGGCTGCTAAGCATTGCAGAGTTTTCTATAGTGCCACTTACCACTGATGAGATTTGAACTTCTGCTGTTTGCTGTCATTTTTCCTAAGCAATATAATAAGCCTTTCTTCTTTTAAATAGGAATTTATTGCAAAGGAAAGAGGCAGGATGGTTAGCCATTTCAATTTTATACAATTCCACGTCTGCTCTACCTCAGTAATTCCTTTCTCTTGAATTACTGGAAGTCAGAAAGAGATTTTTAAAAAGTCTTTTTTTTTTTTCTTTTAGTAATATATTTTGCCAAATTACTACCAACAAAGTTAGGCACTTTTTAAATATAGTTTTTTCCTTTTAGCTCTAAATTATTCTGTATTTTCTGAAAGACATACAAAATATTGCTGTGTGAGCTGGTCTAGGTAATCCTGCTCTGGCAGGGGGGTTGCACTAGATGATCTTTCTAGGGCCCTTCCAACCCCTAACATTCTGTGATTCTGTGATAAGCCTTCAATGAGCAGGATCTCATACTCTGTGATGAGTGCTTTAGCCACAGGGATTCTTTCTTCATTTGCTCTTCTGCTGACTCCTGCTTTCTTCAGTGCACTGCAGAAGGAGAGTGCACAGGTTACAGTAGGTAGTCTTTACTTGTGTGTGAGTCTGAAGATGAAATGAGAAACTACATGTCTTACTTCTCAGTCAAATGCCCTAAGCACCAGGCAGGTGCCTAGATGTGTAGTGTGTCTGTTGAAAGGAGCTGGTGAGGTATTAGCAGCAGAGGAGTCCTTCAGAGCACAGGCTGCAGTTCCTGCCTGCAGGTTTTTGCACTACCTAGGGAACTGCTGGCTGGTCTTAATATACAGGTTTATTTCTCAACTATTCACACAGTATAGCAAACAACACAACCAGTCAGTGCTCTGCTGCCTTAGGCCTAGTTAAATGAGCTGTTTTGATTGTTGGAAGAAGAATATGACTTTCCAAGGCTTTTCAAAAAATTATATTCTACTTGAGTTTCAAACGATTCTAGCATCTCTTTGGATGTCACAAGGGTGGACAACACTCAGACCTTTCTAGCAAATGTTTGTAGGCTCCTATTTCCCTATTCTTCCAACAAATGATAGACAACTAATATGTGTGCTGCAACCACAATATGCTCCATCATTAATCTCGGTTTTCCCTTTCCCCTCCCCTCTTGTAGAGGTTTCAGTCAGGAAGAGACTGAGCAGCAGGCCTTGTCCCCGGAGTGACACTAGGGCACAGCCATGGTCAAGGTGCTGTGTGGAGAGCTGAGGGGAACTACATAGTGCTCTGCTTCTGCTAACAAGCCCTTTAACTCCCACAGACATTAGCCAGCAAGCCTTAATGTGTCACTAGATGAGCCTCAGTGTGTCACTAGACACAAACTTGTTATGCAGATGCTGCTTGGAACTGGACCTAAGCCTGGCAGGTTGAGAATACAGGAGGATTGAGCTGCTGAAGGGTTGCCATCTGCAAGTAAGTGTCATTATGGCTCCTTCTTGCCTGTTGCCTCTGTGATATGAGACATTTAGTTGCTTTAAAATTATCTACCTGATAAACTTGAGGAATGTACTTGATGCCTTAGCATCATCTACTTGATAGTCTGAGCAGCACATTCTGAAAGTTAATCATCTGTGGAGCAAACGCTCCTAAGTGCTGCTAGTGGTAGCATAGTGTTATCATGGAGATCCAAATCACTGAGGGGAAAAAAATATCCTGTCTTTTCCTTCTGCCTTAAAGGGTGCAGATAGGAAATCTGTGTAATCATCAACTGGGACAGGCTACCAAAGGATGTATTATATTTCCCTATCTTTCAGTTTTGATTCCTATTCTGCCTTTGAGTGTATCTCACTTTGAGTCTCAATTCACACTCTTGTCTTTGAAGTGTTCTAGCTCAAACATACAATTCTAGGGTTGTGGCAGAAGTGAGTGGATAAAACTATGTGACCTGTGTTTTACTTCAGGGACAGCAAGATCATTATGATTGTTCCTCCTGGCCACAGAAACCTGATAAGCTCAGAATAATCAAAAGGATCCTTAGATGTGAAATAGAGCCCTTATTCAGGGACTTTAGCTCCATTCCTGAACTCTGGGACTCTTGCTAGAAGACTCAGATAAATATTTTAGAAGAGCCTTCAGTCTGCTGTGTCTCTGATCATACAGACCTCCTGATTCAGGATAAAATGGTCAGCTAGGGGAACATCATGTCATCATTGGAATACACATGTGAACTTTAAGCTTCCTTCTTCTTCTGGCTTACACTGTGCTCGTCTTGGCTATAAAGTTGTAATATTAGTTTGATATGTAGAAATATCAGCATAATATACTGAATATTATATTATCTATAATAAATATGATATATATAATATATAATATTATATATCAGCATAAATACTGAATCACTTTGCAGTTTAAACAGTAATCTTGACTTCAATTGTTAATATCACATTACCCATCATTAGGATTTTTTTCTCTGTTTCTGAAATGTTATGCTTACTAAACCTTTGGTAAAAACAACAGAGAACTGTGTAGCCAAAAATGCTGCAGAAATAGAAGAAACTGAATGTGCACTTTGCAGAATGGATTGTTAACATTATTTCAGTGTGCTGCAAAATCTTCAGGGTTTTTCCAGATTTTTTCAGATTCAAAAAGCTTACATCCATGCTTATGTCTTCAATGGATAAAGTCACTGTGAAACCAGGAAGATTTCTTCTTTCTTTAACTGTTTCCCTAGCTATCTACAGACCTTTTCTAGGCATTTTACCCTTCTACAGCAATTCCTAATAGAACATGATTTTGACCCCACTTCAGGAAGTTGTTTCCCAGATTTTATTACACTGTCTTTACCGAGTTCCAAGATTCATGAGAGTTTTATTTGGCATACAATGTTGTGTCAATATGCGAATGTACTCAAAATGAGGTATCTACTGGTTACTGTATAAGTTCACATGCTTCTATGCTTTCATATGCTAAAGGATATGTTTTTATACATACTTGATTTTATTATTCCCTGATGGAAATATTAAAAGAGTTTATTATTTGCTAGGAGTCCAGGTTTTTCATGCTGGCTGGTTTAAAGTCAGTGAGGAGGAGATGGGAAATCTTATTTATCAAAGATCCTGACTATTTCCCCCAAGATTTATATATAACTCAGCCTATTTGAACATATAATGTGACCAAAAATTCCCCTTAACTATTCAAAAGTGTCTGTTCATGGAATTAACTCACTTGAGAGGAGGAAGTGTAAAACTTTTACCCCTCCTATAACCCCTTTCAAAAAAAAGGGGAAGAAAATCTCTTTGATTCTGGTAGGGGTGCCTTCTCTATCCAGGTTCCATTTGTAGTACACGTGATGAGCTATTATTTGTTGTCTCTAAGATGTGATGTTGAAGTCACCTTATTTTTATTATGTGTATTTTTATATCCCTTAGAAGCAAAAGTGCTCCATCCCTATGACAATAGTTTATTGTTATATGGTCAGCACGCAATGCTGCTTTGCTTAATAATCAGAACCAGCTGGCATAAGTACAACAGTGGTGGCAATGGGTCATGCATGCCTGAGTGAGATACAATGCAAGCCAAGAAAGGCTAACCCTTTAACTCTCTCTCACTTTTCTGTGTCTGATGTCTTCTGCAAGGAAAGATTGCACAGTTCTGTACCCTTGAAATTCTGCACTGACATTTAACAGATGCTGAAACAAAATACTTCATTGCACACTTCTTCAGGAGCTATATTTTATATCATCAGCAACTATGGTGGTGAATAAAAGTTTTCATGTTGGGGTAACGGGTGTAGCACAGCAAAGAAAACCTGATTTGAAGGGATTCAAACTATTAGAACTTTCTTAAATGCATTTGGACAGGCACATGTTTTATGTAGTAAAATCCATGCCCTGTTCCACTGGCCCAGGCTGCCCAGGAGGCTGTGGAGTCTCCTTGTCTGGAGCCATTGCAGAGCTGCCTGGACACATTGCTGTGTGAGCTGGTCTAGGTGATGCTGCTCTGGCAGGGGGGTTGCACTAGATGATCTCTCTAGGGCCCTTCCAACCCCTAACATTCCGTGATTCTATGATTCCTAGTGTATGGAAGTTTGACAACTATACTACAAAAGGCACAACAGAAATAATAAAAATTTACAGGTAACTGACCAGTCTTTCTGAAGGAATTTCTGTGGCTTCCTGAGTACCCATCTATAAAAAGTAAAAGTATAAAATTTGCTAACAATAGAGAATCTTAGAACATCTTCTTAAAGTTGGGATTATTTAGCCTGGAGAAGAGAAGGCTCCCAGGAGACCTCCTAACAAGTCCTTCCCCAGCCCTCTTGTAGCCCCTGCAGATTCTGAAAGGCCACAAGAGCCTTTCAGGATCTGCAGGGGCTACAAGAGGGCTGGGGAAGGACTTGTTAGGATGTCAGGCAGTGACAGGACTAGGGAGGATGGACACAAGCTAGAGGAGGGGAGATTTAGGTTGGACGTTAGGAGGAAGTTGTTGCCCAGGAGGGTGCTGAGCCACTGTGCCAGGTTGCCCAGAGAGCTGGTGGCAGCCCCAGCCCTGGCAGTGTTGCAGGCCAGGCTGGCTGGGGCTGGCAGCAAGCTGCTCTAGTGCCAGCTGTCCCTGCCCACGGCAGGGCTGTTGGAACTGGATGAGCTTTAAGGTCTTTCCATCCCTGACAATTCTGTGATTCTTTAAAGGAACGTATTTTTGAAGGTCTTTATAAACTGACAGTTATATTACCCTTTATTCTTTTTAAGTGCTAGTAAAATTTAAAGATAAACTGCCTAAAACCTCATGGCAAAGGTAAAGAGATTTTTTGCGTAATTTTGGATGGATAAGTGATTTGCCAAAAGTTACAGAGAAAAAGGCAATGTCAGAGGCACTATCAAAGATTTGGGTCCTATTCTGGAAGTCCCACAACTGTATATTTAAGTANGGTCCCTGCCAACCTGCCCATTCTAGGATTCTGTGATAATCTTTAACAGTGATTTTACTAAAACTAAGCACTGTTTATCTCCTGTTCATCTAAATTTGACCTTCTGGTTTGCTTAAATTTCCTAATTTTACAGGTGCATATGGCCTTCCTTCCCCTATAATATATACATACATACTGCATAATGGAAGCTTTTGCTTCTCCTCTGAGTGTAAGTCAGGTCTGGCAATAGCCATTAAGGTGGTAAAATATGTTTGAAACTACCCAATTTCCCAGCAGGAAATCTTAATTTTGTGAACTAAGTAATCTGCATTCAAGGCCAAGAAGTAGTTCCAAGAGACACATTAACCAATTGCTTACCTAGGTCTCAGGCCAAACCACAGTAACATACTTGCATAAAATGTAGTTTTGCTGTTGCAGATAAATGTGGTGTCATATGGTGGCTTTATCAATTATAATCATTATTTGTTTTTATGCCTAAAAACTTGAAATCAAGTATCCTATTCAAAGCCTGTGGTCTATTATCTCTGCATGTCATTCACCTAAAGTGTTATGAAAACAGTAAAACCACGTTGGCTAATAGCAGTGGTTAATACATAGCAAAAAAAAAATGAAGAGAAGGTAAAAAGAATGCATTAAACATCTCTAATCTCTAACTAAGAACTCTATGGTGTCCTGAATTCAGGTGTATTTGAGAGTGTGGAAAAACAGAATTTCACAGTATCAGCCAGGTCTGGAAAATTTAAGTTACTTGATCCTCAAAGATTTGGAAAAAATAGGTATCATCTTCATCCCTATAAACAGAGGTGGAACTTCAGCTCCATGTTTCTAACAGCAATGTAGAGGGTACATCTCAAATCTGCCCTGGAGCCAAAACAAACCCTATGACATTCTGCCTCAATGGGAGTCTATTTTCAGATTTCAGATTTAGATAGTTTAAAGGGTATCAGTTTCACACCATAATCCCTATGTTTACAGCTTCAGATGCAGCCTAAACTAAGTATTGTTGGTTTGTCATTAGTTATATGGTTCTTACCTTGTGAATAATCTCATTCCCTGTAGCTGTTAGTTTGTCATTAGTTATATGGCTCTTACCTTGTGAATAATCTCATTCCCTGTAGCTGTTAGTTCACTATGGATAGGACAAAAAAGAAATCTCTGGAGTTGAGACAAACTGAGGTCAGATATTAGCAAAACATTTCTATAGGAAACTCAAGAATAGATTTTCATAGCAATGACAGAAATGGTATTGCTTGTTGCAAATGTTTTAGGTCTTGACAACCCTGTGAATGAATCTTTTAGAAGTAGAATACACCCCTAATCTCTGAAGACAAATAAGGGTGAAAAACATTCATTTGGTTTCATTTGAAATAATTTTGTTCTTGTTTATTCTGATGGTTTATAAATCCATGTTTAAAAATTGAGGTATATGTTCCCCAAAGCATTGTCAAAATGTATTTTAGGAGAAAAATGAACTTTATATTCCAATCTAATTGTACTCAGATGTAGAAGTGCTTCTTTAATTAAAATTGAGGTCAGGTTTTTAGCAACACCTTGCCATGTGGGTAGAAGGCAATCCCAACTAAAGATTTGTATATTACACCCAGTATGTTTTATTGCCTGATGGTGAATATGTGAATATGCTGAGCCACTCTCTGTTAGTGGAAACTTGCTGTGTGTGTTTTAAGTTAATAGCTAAGAGCTTTCCTTTGGCCTACTTTTCCTTGCTTTTCTTGCATTGAGTGGAGATCACACCAGTCTTAATCTCTTTTAAATTACATTTCTGATTATAGGACAGAATTGCATGCAGTTCTCCTACTGCACTATTAGGATATAATCTGTGAGTTTAGTACCAAGGCCTGAGTTTGGTAACTATTATCCTTAACAACTCTATTTAATAAAACTAATTTTAGAAATTATTTTTGTGTTTGTTATGTTCTAGTGTCTCCAATTTTAATCAGAAGTCTGAACTTAAACCCAAACACTGAACTTAACTTAAGAATTAAATAATTTCTTTGTATCTGACAAAGCTGTCAAGTAAAATACAAAAACTTTCTAAAGAATCCAATAATTAACTAGTTCTGTTGTGAATCACCATAAGTAACTATTAGAATATCAAACTGTAATGTACATGGAACATTTATATAGAATTTTGATCAAAACCAGAGGGTAGAGCATGACTGTGTGTTATTTTCCCTTCTTTCTGCTTTTTGGAGAGAACATAGAACATTTTTCTTGAAGTACTAAAACTTTTACTGCTAATCATTTTAAATAGCAGGCTAAAAATAGATTAGAACTCATCCCAAGAGATACTGAAAACTACATTTTGACTACCTACTATTTTTCTCAGGCATCCCTGATAATGATAGTTGAGACTTTTCAGGATCTTTGACATTCAGGATTTCATAAGTAATGTCTACTGGTTCTTTGCTTTGTAATTTTTTTTTTTTAATCTAATGACTGTAAAAATGCTATTCCAAAGGTTTTATAATCCTTAAAGATAAATCTGAACAGCTGCTGGGAATCTCTAATATATGCTCTGCTTTCTATGGACCTCAAGCATAGTAGGAACAGAAAAATGCTGTTTTGTGAGGCAGGATCAATGGCCATAATCACAAATTTCTGAGGAATTATCATGTGAAGATGAGATTATGAAAGTCATGTTCCTTTGTGCTTCTGGAACATCCTGCTTTGAATTATCATCATGGTTTAAAATCAACAATAAAGTATCTTCTATGGAAATCAGGAGAGAAACTATGCCAGGCACAGATTTGGATCCAAAACCATTTCCAGGCTCCAGCAAAGTAGTTTCCATGCAGACTGAAAAAACCCCTGTAAATTTCATGCTTATAATACAAAAAAGCCACCTGAATTATGTGACCAGTCATTCATAGTTTTTAGAATAATATTTTTAAAAGCTATCAGACAATCTTAATTGTCTAGCTGTATAATTTCTGAGCATAATCTTTCTATACAGGATAAAAAAGAACAATTAGGAGAGACAAAGGCTTACATGAAGACCAAAGAGCATGTGAAGGAGATAAAGGAAAGCTGTTCACAAAGAAACTTCTGTCCTGAGTTTTTGTTCCAAAATCTTTGTATTTAATTTCTATTTACCCAGCTCTACTCCTCGAATAAGCATCTCTCCCCAAATTGAATCTTTCTAGATGAGAAGAAAATGCCCCTAAATTTCCATATAACACTTTTTGTCAATTTGATCCAATTCAAGTTATCTTTCTCTAGCTCAGGTCTTCAGTAGTAGCTGCACATGACGAGGAGGAGGTGATAAATATAATTGCTCTTGTCCCTTCTGTGCAAAAGTTCCTGTACTTATTGTTCTGTCTCTCTTGCCTACTTTCTTACCTTATAATTCACTACTGGCAAATAAATCCTTCCAAGGAAGCACTAGTGGACTGTGGGGCCTGACCTTGCTGTGCTCTCTGCTTGATACTGCAACATAATGATGATCACAACATTCAATAGTGAAAGCTGTGAGAATTCCAAAAGTGTTGATGGAGCAACTGCAAACTACATGATGCTAAATATTTGAGATCACAGTAGCAAAAAAAAATTGGAGCATATCACAGAGTTTTATATCTAAAGGTGCTTATTGATATGCAAAATATTTGTGCTGTCACAAATTACTGTGCAAGTGTCTTGAACTTGTTTCCCACCTCTGGCATGCAATTGGGACATTAGTGGCACATAAAGAGAAGTGGCAGAAGCATACCCAGAGCTGCTGTCATAGAAGAACTGAATGCATAGGAAATTGATTTGAAATTAAGGAAATGAAACAGGGATAAATGGCAGTTTTTCATTTTAGCTTAGACAATGTTTCTTGCAGTCTATAATAATTATTCTAGTGCCAGTCTTGTAAAATTTAATTTCAACACAACTTGCAATTACACATGTTAATAATTTCCTTCAACAACCATTGGCTACTAAAAAAAATCTCTGTTTGATCATGCAAAAAATTATTGGGGGGCATGTCAGGAAAAAAATATAATATATGTTAAATTTATTCCTTATGCGTTAGTGCAAGAGCTTGGTTTCAGATTCAAAGATCAAGTTTATGATGATGAAAATACAAAAATATGTTGCATGTATATCCACTTTGAGCCAAATGGAATAGGCACTACTATTGTAAGCTTTATTACCTTTTGACACAATGACACATAACACATACAGCACATGAAGGCATGAAGATTAATGTGCACTACTGGGTTGTTTTTACTGTGATATTAGTTACAAGCTAGAATTTATCTGGTTGAGCTTTGTGACTGCAAATGTCAGAGTTAGGTTTTCACAGCGTACGATGGATGGAAAATGTAGTCCTCATCAAGAGCCAAATTCCCTCTTGCAACAAAATCTAGACTGGAATTTCAACAGTAAAGAGGTGTTCCTGTTTGCAGCTAGTGGTCACTAACAGCCATGAACTGGGCACTCTGCTGGGAGCAGGTTTTTCTACCCTTTCTTAAAATTAGGCCACTAGTCCTTTCAGTATTTAATTCATTACTAAAGATTTCCTTTCAGTATTTAATTCATTACTAAAGACTTCCTTTCTCTAGCCCTTTAGAAGAGTTTGTAACCTGGATGAGCAATGCTCTGCAATTTCTAGTTGGGTAAAATCAATGTTTGCAAAATGCTGTAACTCGAGAGCAAGAAGATGTCATTCTTCTGTGAAAGATTTGCCTTCGACTGATGGTTAGCGTGACAGTGAAAGAAATTAAGCAATATAACTAAAGACAATAAAAAGATAAATAAATCTGAGTGAAAGTTATAGAATTGAGAAGCAGCCTACTGGAAATATGTGTAGAGATTAAGGTGGATGGAGGAGTAAAATGTTTACAATGAGGAGATTTAAAGGCAAGAGACTCCTGATATAGAAGAATACATCTGTCTTTATTGCAGAAAACCTGCCTATCAGTCTCTGGGAAACACACTGTCAGAAGACACAGGAATCTATGGAGCAATCAGGAGAGAACAAAGGTTTCTAGGAAGGTAAGGCAGGCCTCACAGTGGGAAGTGAAAGAAGAGGAAAAACAAGAGCAGGAATTCCAAATATTCTATTGCGTTCGAATAAAGAAAAAAAATGAGAACAGTATTTTTTCTGGTATCAAATCTTCCATAATATCCCTGTGAAGGATAAAGAAAATGTTTACTTTTAACTGTTTCTTGCTTGTAGAATTATCCATTGATTCCTTTGGGACACATCTGAGAGGGGAAATTGGGTTTATTACTCCATCATGTGTCATCAAGCATGCAGTCATCTGTGCTTAGCCTGCCCTAAGCTTCTTTTCCAACTCAGTTTTACCTTGCATATCCCATGACTCCAGGGCCCTTTAAAGGGGCCTTGATGTTTTCAAGCATATGTAGAAGGAAAGATGTAATCTGAATTCAGGCTGAATGCAGGTGGCTGAACTACAGTTGGCAGCATGGTTGTGTAGGATTGATTGTGTCAGGCAGCACACCTTACTTGACCCTGCTCCTTTCTCTAGCCTAGCAGCAGCACTGTAGTGTCCCTGCTCACTTTGGGGGGTTGAACTAAATGACCTTGGAATGTCCCTTCCAATCCAAGCCATTCTGTTTCTATGATTCTGTGAATTTTGTCAGTAACCTGCAGCTAATTTTCACTGAGGAGTCTGGTTCTAAAGTTAGACTGAGCTGGGCACTAAACAGATTCAGCTTGCCCATGTGCTCTCTCTTGGATGAGCCCTGTTGGAGAAGAGCCCTGGGGAAAAAGCTCTAGGAGTGCTGGTGGCTAGGAGGATGCCCATGAGGCAGCAATGTGCCCTTGTGGCCAAGAGGCCAATGGCATCCTAGGATGCATTAAGAGGAGCGTGGCCAGNCTGTGATACTGTGACAGGTTTTGCATAGCTTACTTTCTGCCTAGTAACACTAGATGCCCTAAAAAGGATCAGAGGAATGACCAGCTTTAAATACTTCTGTTAATCAGCTCTGAAGAGTCCTTTGCTTTATTTGGTGTGGGGATGCAAGAAAGATGCAATTGATTTTATCATTTGTTGAAGAGAAAAGGAAGGTTAAGAAAGGGTTAAGAGACATAATATAGAGAAGACTCCTGTTCTGCAAGCCTGAAGACTCAGAAAGATCAAAATTCCCTTGGGATTTTATAGTGGAAAAGAATGTCCACTGGGAGCAAAGCATGCATGGAGATGGGCTATGACAGAGCTATATCCTCATAAATCAACACAAGGATTGCCTGTAAATACTGCAGGTTTCCATTAAGGAGGGTGGAGACATTACTGCCAGCAGTTCTGCCTGAAGACATGAATTTTCTTTGGAAAGGAACTTCCTTTTGGTTGTATCTGCAATCCTCTTCTATCCAAGAACCTTTCAGTTAAAATCCTTATTTCATTCCCTTCTCCAGCATAATCCCAACCCTCACAGGTGACCAATCACTACTGAGATGTTCTGGCTTCTTCTTAACTCTTTTCATCTGATTTACTATTTTACTAGTGCTGCTGATAGTGGACTAATTTGTTCCCCTTTACTTAAAAGTTTCCATTTCCTTCAATCCATTTCATTCAAGTTTTGCAAGCCTGAGCCAAGTCAAAAGTACTTTGTTATTATTGATTTAGTTAAACAAGTTTGCTCACCAGGTGCTCTCTCAGCTCCACTTTAATAAAATGACACTTTCCCCTCTTCAAAAACAAAACCATAAAATGTAGGTGTCCATTTCTCTGGGAGAATTATGGATGCTCATTAATTCCATGCTCTTTGCAACCTTTTTCTCCCACAGATTTGATGTAGTTTACATCTGCACATTCTCAAGCAAGTGGGGACAGGAGAGAGATGATTCCATTTCTTATATTCTGGGCTAAACTCTACATGTTCTGCTGTTTTTCACATTTAAAGTCTGGAACAGTCTCCTCTGCTTCCAAATACATGTATATGACTGAACTTCCATCAACCCCAACAGTGCAACTGCACTGTAACTCTTTGTGCAGACACAAGAAAGCTGTTAGTTGTCAATGAACACCTTGATCTATTCAAGTTTCATAAATAACCCAAACTATTTTACAAGAGAAAAGACTGAAAGAGTCATTTTAAAAGACTCTCTCCTCCACCACCTAATATATTCATAAAATAAGAGAGAGCTGATTTCTGCTGTGGTTGAATGGAAGAAAATAGTTTAGGCTAACAGGCATTTTTCAAGCATACTCTGTTATACTCTGAGATAGGGAATTACCACAACCACAAATTGCATAATTCTTACAAATTGAGTTATGTGGGGTAAGGAGCAATCAAATACTGTCCTAACAACTTCTTATCTCCTGAACTCAGGCTTAGACATTTCAGGTTGCTTTTCATATCATTTCCTGCTTCCTCTTCCATATATTAAGTGTACTCTATATTATTCAGCTCCAGAGGTATCAAAGATCTTTAAAATCATCCTGTGTAACAAAAAGAACCACTCAGTTACTATTTTCCATTTAGGGCCAAGGTGTAGGCAGCAGGTCAGAAAGAAAGTAAAGGAAGGGATTTCTCATAACTCTTTGATTTTAAATGAGCTAAGGGCTTTACATAGTTCATTCCTTCATTCATTTGTCAACATTACAAATACTAAACATAGCTTGAAGATACATCCTTCTTGTCTTTTATCAGATGAAACCTCCCAACATAACAGAGAAACCCCTGCATTTTTAGTACCTCTTATGAGACACAGTTCAGTATTGCCAGTCTGGAGCTCAGTCCCTGTCCTATCACTCAGGTATCCCATGGAGAATCCTTCATCTGAAATAGAAAGTGCTGAGGCAGTAACCTCCATAATGTTGGGGTTTTTGTCAATGAACCTGTGCTTTCTTGAGACCCTCCCAAATATTGTCACACTGCTAATGTGACCTACAAATTCATTTGTGTCCATTGGAGAAGCCCTGCTGGACAAAAACAAGAGGGTTGTTTGCTTTGCTGATATTGTCTGCTTTATTTGTGACAGGCAAGTCTGTAGATCAGCCTAACAGACCACTAGCTGCTTTGTCATGGAAGCAAGTATAACATTCTTGGCATTACTTTCCTTCCCCTGGATACCATTTTATATTTCACAGATCAGTAGATATATTCCTAAAAGCTGCTAGAATACTGCTTTTCTGTTTGCTCTGGGCTGGGCAACTGTTTTGGCTAATTACTCCTTAATGAAGTCTATTCTAATAATTATATGCTACTACAAATAAAGTGATTTAAAGTGTGAAGACTGTTATTCCTGTGTCAAAAAAGACACTGACTAAAATTAAAAGTATGTTTTAACATTCTAGGAAAAAAATAGGGTTCTGGATAATGACATTTGTAAGTTTTATACATGCTGTACATTAACTAACAGGAGCCATAGCAACAATGGTGATTAGGATGCTTTATTTCTACCTACCCGTCTCTGCAGATGACATAACTAAACAATTCTTTTTTTCTATGGAATGAAATTTGTTCTGTTTTCTGAGGACTTAATATTTAAGAAAAGAAGCTGTTTCCAAAAGAAACTTTTGAATACTTTTTCCTAGATTGGCCCATAGCTGTAGCTATGTAAAAGTTAATAAAAAAATCAAAACAAATCAAAACAAAGAAAAAAATGTTTTACTTTGTGATATGCTAGGAGAAAAAAACCCAACAAAGCCTAAACCAACTACCCTCATATATATTTGTGTGCATATATATATATGTGTGTGTGTATAAATACTTTTATGTGTATATTTCAAGAAGTATAACATGTTTGCATTGTCCCTTAGGACTGGACATCCCTGCACATCAGTTCCAGCCTGGAGTCTGGATCTACATTCAGTGGTGGGAACACAACCCCCTACAAACTAAGTGGAAAGAACCATTCCAAGTCCTACTGAGCATCCTCACTGCAGTCATGAAAGCCTCTCCTCCTGAAAAACTCAACAAAGATGAGAGTGATACAGATGAAAAAGTGGTTTAGATTATTCCTTTTGTATCTTCTACCTGTACAGCCAGTAGCCAAGATCCAAATTTGGAACCAAAATTTGTGTGTGGCCTTAGTCCAAAATGTATCCAATTTGCTCCACAGAAGTCAATGTTGGATTTGTATTCAAATGCCAGTTGTTGTTCTTTTGTAGATCAAAGGGGAAGAATTAGTAAAGATCTAGATGAAATTTGGAAACAAACCCAAATTATACACAAAATAACCCTCAATGATAAATCATGGGATCTTGAAGGCATCTTAGATACACTTACTTGATGGTTGCCAGATTGGACCTGGCTAAAACAGCTGTTCATACTGATTCTGATTATAATCAGCATTTTTACAATAGCTCACTGTGTATAAGATATATTAGTTATACATCAGCATTATTTTAGTAGTTAAATTAAATAATAATTTATTTAATTATATAATTATATTAATTTTAATTATACAATTAATTTAATTTTAAGTAATTATACTTTAATTAAAATAATTAATAATTAATATTATATATTAATTATAATTATATCATAATGTTTTATAATAAAACATTATTAGTGTTTGGTGTGATTCTTAGTTAGGATATGACAGGATAAGATATTGTAATTGTTTATCCCTAGAACATAGAGTGTAAGTTGTAAGTTGTAGATGAAGTGGTAGAGACTTGGCAAAATGAAAGTTTTGTCAAGTCTCTAAAGGGGGTAATGATGCCTAAAGATTTGGGTATATTCTGTAGATTTCTAGGATTATTAGAGACATATGAAGCTTCCTGAATTGTTCACATATTAGAAGCCACTAGGCCTGTTCCTAAGGGACTGTTTTGGACTTTCTCATGCCTCACCAAGGACATGATGTCTGGGAGAAGCCACATGCATGTAGCCTGAAGACAAAAGAGCAGTAGAGGGCCAAGCCCCACGTGGGCTCTCTCTGAGGGGCAGAGCTGAAGAGCACCAGGGATGGGCCATTGGAAAACCTGGTGCCAGGGTTGGCTATTGATATCCATCTGTTAATTCCCANATGTGTGTGCATATATATATATGTGTGTGTGTATAAATACTTTTATGTGTATATTTCAAGAAGTATAACATGTTTGCATTGTCCCTTAGGACTGGACACCCCTGCACATCAGTTCCAGCCTGGAGTCTGGATCTACATTCAGTGGTGGGAACACAACCCCCTACAAACTAAGTGGAAAGAACCATTCCAAGTCCTACTGAGCATCCTCACTGCAGTCATGAAAGCCTCTCCTCCTGAAAAACTCAACAAAGA
>VWZO01004392.1:6843-18407 GCA_013396975.1 Bucco capensis | reverse complement strand
AAATAAAAATATATAATAATATAAAAACCAATATATAATAATATACATAATATAAACCAATATATAATAATATAAAACAATATATAAAATAATAAAAATAAAAATACAAAAATAATATATAAATATAATAATATAATATTTTAAATAACAAAATATTTATAAAATACAAAACATAAAAATATTTATATAAAATATAAAAAAAGACAAAAATCTGGAAAAATCTTGGAAAACTACACAAATGATAAAACTCAAGTCCACAAGTTTTACCAGGCTTTAAAAATAGGGCAGAGATGGGGACAGAAGAGGCTCATTTTTTAGTTTTTTTTCCTTGAAAAAGGCATATCTATTAAAATAAAGGAATAGAATAAAATATTGCAAAGACAAAATCATGCAAGATTACTTTCCTGCAAAAATCTCATTATGAACAAGAGTTAAAAATGAAAACTCAGTAGTCATTAAATGTCCTGGAAGTTATGGCTCATGTATGAATGTGGTTTGTTCAGCCTTCTAATGTGATACAGACCCTTGTAGTCTATATCCTGCAGCTCCCATGGGTCAGGATTACTGAAATAACTCAGTAATATTTCGATATGATTTTTGTAAATATATTTTCCATTTCCCCCTTCTCCTCTCTGCAAATTCTAATCATCTCTCCTGACATTCCAACTATGAACACTATTTTTTTTCTCTGGCTGCAGGCAAGTCACTAGCCCCTGTGTTCTGCATCTATAAAATTACCCTTGGTTTTGGATATTAAGACACTTGATTAATTAATCTTCTCTGGGAATCTTAGACATGTAAAGCACTACAGTGTTATTGCTGAAATCTTTCTGTAGTTTCATATCTGAGACTCCCAGTCAGGATAATATTGACAAGCATTGGATGGGCTAGGTTTTGATGCAAGGCATTTCAGCATACAGAAAAGAGTTTCTTTTGGTAGATTCTCTTTGCAGATTTGACACCTGTCAAACCTGGCAAAATATGTCAAACCAGTGAGGTTATTTAGGTATTCCACTAGTCTGTGGAGCTTGATGCCAGAATAGGTATCCTGTGGCTCACTTGAGCCCTACATTGACTCAGTTCTTCCTAAAACAAAACTAATCTTTTTCTGTTAAAAAAAAAAAGAAATTATTTTTTCAGCACTTTGTGACTTTTAACAACATGTAATATCATTTATGATGTGCTACCTTGGCCATAAATTACTTGATGCTCTAAATCATCAATATTTCTTTTTTTCTGAATGGGAAGCCAGAAATACCAAGTAGGTTGTACTCAGTTCAGGTTGAGTAAATGAGAGAACTGCAGGTTTGATGTTTCACAGTATTTCAGCTAGTACCCAGTGACTATATGACACTCAAGTCCTTAGGTCACTTTTCAGTTCGAAAGCAAAGGAAATGATACATTAGAAAAACAGTGATGTAAACCAATGCACTTTTGATAGCTTTCCATCCATAGCTGGATGGAATTAAGAAGTAGGATTACAAACTCATCTGTAATGCACATTAATATCAAATCATACAATCAGAGAATAATAGAATCATTTAGGTTGGAAAAAATCCTTAAGATGATTGAGTCCAACTGTTAACTTAGCCAAGTGCACCAATAACCATGTCACTAAGTGTCACATCCACACATCTTTTAAACCCCTCCAGGGATGGTGACTCCACCACTTCCCTGGGCAGCCTGTCTCAATGCTTAACAACCCTTTCAGTGAAGAAATCATTCCTAATACCCAACCTAAACCTGCCTTGACACAACTTGAAGCTGTTTCTTCTCATCCTATCACTTGTTACTTGGGAAAAGAGACTCTCAGCCTCCTTTTTTAAATAACCCCAGACTACATCACCCCACTTCCCTCAGTTGTTCCTTGTAAGACTTAGGCTTTAGGGCCCTCATCAGCTTTGTTGCTCTTCAGCACCTCAATGTCTTTCTTGTAGCAAAATGTTTTGGACATATGTTCTTATGCATTTTAAAGTTTCACTAAAGTGGGTTTTTTTCCTGAAGATTTTCATTTCAGAGTGATTTGAAATTATTTTTTTTTATGTAAGTATTGATTCAACTCTTTCCTGTACTTTAATCAGTAATAAAGTACCAGCTGAAGCCTGATTTCCATAGTTATGTAGCTTTGTCCTGCTATGGTTCCATTTCCTTTAGTAAAGCTACACCTAATTTACAGCACTCTAACGGAATTATTCTTGTGCAGTACTTGTCCAAATCTGTCTATAGGGCAACCAAGCAGTTAAAAGCCTTGGAAGTATACATTCTTCCACTATGACATTCCAAAAATGTTATCCAAAGCAGGGGGGGGAAAAGAAAAATATCTTTGGCAGAAGCAGCCTCCCACTTACAACTTATGTTCCGTTACACAAGTTTGAAGTGTCTGGGAACTGTAAGGCATATAGTATTTACCCAGCTGGTTTTTGGTTGGGTACTTACATTGGCAGCCTCAGCAGCACTAACAAGACTCACCACCTGCAGCACTCATGGAGGGAAGGGAAATGTTATCATCAACTTTATTAACTTGGGAACTTGTTACGGGACATATGTTATTTTGAAGAAGGTTAACTACTCAAAGTGCTGTTCATGCCAGTGTATAAGAAACCTTGAGAAATCTCTTCTGTCTGTTTTACAAGCCAGTACAATCTAAAAATAACCTTAAAGGAGACCAAAAAAAAATTTAAATCCATTAATATTATATTAAAAATATAAAAGTAAATTATTAAAAATCCCTGACTTTGAGTTTTCTTTAATTTTGTTGCTTTAATAGCATTTTTAAAATAGATTTGTTTCCATGTAAGCAGAATTTGTGATTCAGTAGAGGTGATCTAGTTCTGTACCTCCATGTTCAAATATCCTACAACTTAATCAGATTATAAAGTATAGCTGGAGTATTCTCATTTCTTTATCTAGGTATGAACTGTTGAAAGCCACAACAGACTGGAGAAGAAGAGGCAATGGAGCAGCAGTATGTGAGAAAAGCTCTAATCTGCTAGTTTTGATACTCATCAAAGAACAGATTCATCTGCTTTTAATACATATCTCTATTAACTACTATTTATTCATGTGGATAAAATCAGTGTTAAGATCAGAGGGTGCAATTTATGGATTCTGGAGTACATACACCCTGACCTAACTGGAGTGCTCTCTTTGGAAGTAGGGGAGTGAGATTTAAAGAAGTAGTTCTGTTGAATGCCAAAAGCACTGGTTTTATTGTGTAAAAAAAGAAAGGATACTCCTTCCCTAGAAGATCCATAAATCTAGTCAGGAAAGGGAGAAAATGGCCTCCAATGTGGTCAATTCTGTCATAATTTAATAAGATGGCTAAATCAGTGTTGAGGGGAAAATTGATTTTTAATGCTGTAACTATGTGCAGGATTCCTTGATTATTGTTTTGTAGAAGTCCAAATGTAATTAATTTCCTGGATATTACCATATTTCTTGCCATTCCTGAGTGTTAATGTCATTACATTCAGTGTTAGAGAGTACACCTCCTCAGTTCACCTTGTGTTCTGTTTCTCTTCTTCTGCCGTGAGGAAATTATTGTAGAGGAATAATAAAGAAATANGCAATAAATTCTGGACTGTTAAGAGGGATGTTTGATTTAAAGTCAGTAAGGCCCACTGGTGACTCCTGAAGGATGTGCAAGAGCTTTTATTGATTTCAGTGTCTGAATAATTTCAAGATAGCATACTGATAATACTGAAAAGAAGGATAAACTATATTAAAAACTTATCATCCTCTCCATTTTTATATCACATATAATAATATATATGACATAAGAATATATATGCCCCTATATAATTTCAAATTAATCCCTTTTTTAAGTGAAGGACAGAAATTCACTTCCTTTGTCAGTCATCAAACAAAAGAAGTCTCACATTTGTTTTACAGTGCTTGTTGATATTATTAACAACACTCTGGCAGTGAAAATGGTGAAGCTTACTAAACTAATGTGGCTGTCAATGTTGTGATCTTAACCATCAAGGAAAAAGTACACAGCCCTATATTTAGATCTTGGCATCCTCAAATCTTTATCATTCTCATTCTATCTTTGCGTAATAAAGATCAAAGCACAGAGTACTTAATGAAGAAATGCCAGGCCTTATTTTCAAATAAATAAAATTCATTTAACTCGTGAAAATGTGGAATTGCTGCTCTGAGGCAGCATTTTTAAAATTTATTGGTTTGGGTTTTTTTCCATATGACACCTTAATAGAGAAATAGACATTGGATTATAATTTACAAGAGTATGAAGTTGTGTATAAACTTTCATCCTTTAATGAATTGTGTTACAAACCACTGCAAAACTGAAGACTTTGATTTAGCACTATTATTTGTTGTCACAATCATAAATTTACTATCATTAAATTTAGGCTAAGCCACTTTTGCTGTCAAAAGGAAGGAAAGTA
The DNA here is from genome assembly GCA_013396975.1 of Bucco capensis. NCBI lineage: Eukaryota > Metazoa > Chordata > Aves > Piciformes > Bucconidae > Bucco > Bucco capensis. Next base: position 13,998 of record VWZO01004392.1, on the reverse strand, counting down.
GAAGTCAAGGCCTACTTTCCAACTGCTTGATATGACAGCATGAAAAGTGACTGTCTCAGCTGAAGATCACTGAGGCAAGCTACACAGAAGAACACAATCTTAGAATTTTGGAAAAATTACTGCTTCTTCCAACCTGGCATTTAATACTTCTTGCATTAAATACATTAAGAAATCTCTACGACTAATTGTAACTAGATTATTGTATGATCCATACCTATATTTTTAACCTAGTGCTTTCATCAAATCCCTTTCAAACAATCAAAAAAAAAGGCTTTTTTCTTCTTTATTTAAAGAAATGTACCAGAAAAAAACAAGCCATTCCCATCTTTTGCAGATAGCATATGAGTGCAAATTTGGTTTTGAGTTTTGGATTACACTATAAACCTCTACAGCTGAAAAGCTATGGAGATTTTATCAAAACACTTGGAAGGGATAAGTGCTTCTCTATTACAACCTGACATTTCTTAAGCTAATATAATTTAGCAAGCAGACTCTGAAATTCACTGGGGGTTGTTTAACAGAGTACACAGATACTAAATTAACAGACTGAGGTTATTTAATAACTTGAAGGAACAAATCTAGTACACAACTACTTGAATCTATGACAGGTCATTCTCAAAATTATTCTTTAGGAGAAAGATGTGACCTACAAGCTTGAATAGGCAAGAAGTTTTTATAAGTTATGATCAAATCAGGAGTATTTGAGTATGAAGAGAAGTTCAAGAAGGAAGAAGAAAGCAGTCCCTTTACCATTCTTAATTGCATTGAATGGCACCAATTAAGTACTGGTAAAAAAATGAATAACAGATAATTTTATGGGAACACTTAGCTCATTTTAAATGGAAGAGCACACTGGATATTTCATAGACAAAATTCAACTGCTGCAAAATAATTGGCAAAATAAAGGTGTTTTATTTCTTTCTGCAGCTGGCTACTATGATCTGTGCAAAAAGAAAATCCTCTAGGCTCTAAATGAGATGTTTAAACTACACACAAAGCCTGACTAATCACATTTCCAACCTTTGACTATGGTATTTACAAGGGTAAAGGCTAAATATAATTGGCCCTTAAAACTGATAACAATGATACTACTAGGAGCAACCACAGTTTTCAGAAGCTTCTGTTAGAAAGTTATGTTATAGAAGAAAAGGATAAGAGAAGATTGATTCATTATACATTTTTTCACAGGAAGTATGAGCTAAACCAGGAGACTCTGACTTAAATCCATGCTCTAAGGCTGGAAGAGGTTATGCCATTCTCTCTTCTGTCCCCATCTAGCCCTTCTTAGGTGTCTATACTTGTTCTGGTAACCTTGGAGCCACAGAATAAGATCAATCATCTTTCTGACATGATTGAGTTTGTTGTTCTTTTTGTTTGTTTGTTTATTTATTGGTTTTCATCTCACACCTGATAAAAATTCAAAAGGGTTAGGGAACTGTACCACCTCTCCCTGGGATTATGTCACACTAAGGAAAGGATGCAAATAAGGGAAGAAGGGTGGAAATTTTAGCAGAAGCTGAGTTTTATATCAGCTCAAAACTCCATCCTAATCCTCTTTTCATTCTTTGTGCAAAGCTTAACTCAGTTCTTCTGTTTCCAAAAGTCTCTAAGTTGGTATAACTGACCTTCACAGAGCAGTTTGACCTTAACAACTCTTAATTTATCAGCAAAGATGACTCCAAAACCTGTGGTTGTGTTCTGCATAAGTTAGGTTCCTCAAATGGCTTGTATGTATACATCAGAGCCTCTAGTGCCCTAAAAGGTATTTGTTTTGGCTTTTCAAGATAAAAGATAACATTTCACTAGCTGGAGCAAAATGGTGAAGTTCAGATACTCTGTGTTATTATAATACCCTCTGACTCAGACCTTCAGAACAGTCTATTTATTCCTCTTCACCCAGCCTGAGACCCACATTAAGATTTCCTGATTCTCTGCCAGTTTTATAGTCATAGAGCAAACACTGGCAAGCAAGAATATTTAGCTGATCACAGGCACTCATTTCCTGGATCTGTTCCACAAGATTTCTCTGAAAACTGGATGGCAGGTCAAGAATGATGTCATCTGTGTTTCATTTATCTTGGTCTACTGCACAGGGAGACTTTCATATTCCTGATGCCAACACTTGCAAATACTCAGTCATGCATCTCACTCAGGCAGGAGTCAACCAAAACTATCAGATGGAAGTGACTGTTCATGAGAGCTGAAATATTCACACCTCAGTAAGGAGCCAAGAGGAGATCTGGCATTTGAGCAATGTGTGAGGAAACTGTATATTATGACAAATATTCACCAACAGTTTGATCATTTCTTCCTTGTCTTTTTGGCATGCAAGTTTGTGAATGGAACAAGAAATACTCACTGTGGAATTGTCTCTGGCTAATTCTACATTTGGCATTCCTGAACAATGTCATAAATTAAGCCTGACTGACATGCCACAGCCACACCTCTGATAAGTCATTATATTAAATTACAATGCACATACAAACCATGTATGCAGCATTCCAGGAATTTATAGAGTCTATACTGCTTCCTTTTGGAAGCAAATGTCTTTGATGAATATAAGCATGATGCAAATGCCTAGTGCATTACTTTCTGTTGTATTATTAAATAGTTTGTTAAATACTCTGCATAGAAATGTTACCAATGTTAGACCATTTTGAAGTATTGTTGCCTCTCTTTTTTAATTTGTACTGCAAAATTTAATTCTAATTTAGTTTTCATTTTGCATATCTGCAGATGGATATATTGCAGAGAAAAGTCAACTGTATCAGTGACATTCAGTTGAGCCAATGACACGTGAAAACTCAGTTCCATACCACAATGAATCACAGAATGTTATGGGTTGGAAGGGACCTCTGGAAATCATCGAGTCCAACCCCCCTGCCAGAGCAGGACAACCTAGAGCAGGTTACACAGAAATGTGTCCAGTTGAGTTTTGAGTATCTCCAGAGAAGAAGACTCAACTACCTTCCTGGGCAGCCTGGGCCAGTGCAATTCACTAGGTTTATATCTTCAAAATGGGTGTTGCAGAGGGAACTGAAAATATATAGGACAACACAGCTAAAGCAAAACATGAAGTGGCTCTGATATGAAAAGAAACTGAGTAATCTAAAATTCTTCAAAAGCCTTGGAAAACACTGAGAAGTCTGTGCAAGACCTTATGAAGAGTGAATACAGGATGGTTAAAAATATTGTAATCACAATTTCTTGTGTGAACTGTCTCTAATGTAATTTGAACAAGCAGCAAAATCCAACAAAACCTATAGAACCTGAGAAACCAATACAGAAAGGACATGGAGCTGATGGAGCAGGTGCAGAGGAGGCCACGAGAATGCTCAGGGGCTGGAACACCTCTGCTCTGAGGACAGGCTGAGGGAGCTGGGATTGTTCAGCCTGGAGAAGAGAAGGCTTCAGGGGACCTACTAGTGACCTTCCAGTACCTAAAGGGAACTTCCAAGCAGGCTGCAGAGGGCCTGTTTGCAAAGGCCTGCAGGGAAAGGACAAGGGGCAATGGTTTTAAATTGGAGATAAGTAGATTTAAACTGGACATTAGAAAGAAGTTTCTCCCCACGAGGGTGGTGGAACACTGGACCAGGTTCCCCGGGGAGGTGGTTGAGTTCCCATCCCTGGAGGCATTGCAGGTGAGGCTTGCCAGGGCTCTGGGCAAGCTGCTCTAGTTGGGGATGTCCCTGGCCACTGCAGGGGGGTTGGGCTAGATGAGCTCCAGAGGTCCCTTCCAACCCAAACCATTCTAGGATTCTGTGATTCTATAATGAATTGTATAACTACTTAATTCATTGCCATAGGACATAGGGGAACGCAGAACAAAAATGGATTTAGAAGTGATTAGATAGATACGTGGAAGCTATTAAAATCATAGAATCCTGGAATGTCCTGAGTTGGAAGGGATTCATGAGGATCATCAAGTCTAACCCCTGCCTATGCACAGGACAACCCCCCAAGACAAAAAAAATCAATGGTCTATGCAGAGTCTGGAGAAGACAATATCTCTGAGCTGCTTACTCTTAGCAACTGAGAAACATGAAGGGAAGGATGATACTTTGAACACCCCATACTCAACAGCTTCTGTGAACTTGTGTCACTATTAATCACTTGTGGAGGCAAGGTACTCAATAATAATGATCTTTAGTCTGAACAACTATATGTCTTCTTATGTTTCTAGAGATCAAGAAGCTTTTGGATAAACAGAATGAGAGCTGAATCCTCATTTTATCCATATCATAATGCTCATCCACACTAAATGCATTACCTACATTGCCTGACTCTTCTTGCTATGTTACTGTGTAAATCACAGAGAGAAAACAGAATAACTCAAGAGAAACAAAGAGAAAAATACATAATAAAAAATCTTAATAATGAGCTTTTAAACTGCTTTGTATCATATGTAATCACCTCTCTTGTCATTGTGGGTTCATTTAGAAATAAGGACCTGTTTATTAAAGCACCGTTAGTCAATTCTTCTGGAAATATATTGCATTTCCATTATCTTAATATTTTAGGCATTATTTAATATATGCCTAAGAAATCTTAGACCAGGCCTTGTGTAAAACTCCATGACACTTTACTAGAAATAAATAAGCAAAAAACTATCCAAGCTTATTTTTTTTCCTCTGATTTTCCATTTTGTTTCATTAAGGCTTTTATCCTCTTAAGTATACATCATCCTGATAATTTTCCCATTTTTAACCCCCCAAATTTACAAATCAGTAGCTTCCATTCCAAACACTAATGAGAATCTGACTGAGTGCAGAAGACTCACTCAGAAAATGTTCAGACTGGTTTTGGGAAAGCAATCTTTCATCACAAATACTGTACCAAATATTCAGGTTTAAATAAATCTGAATGGCAAGCTAATCTGGCTCAGATTTATGAGCTCTATTATTAAGTGCCATTCAGCACCATTTAACATAGCCAACAGTTGGCTGCAAATTCACACACACATTCTCTCACAGAGGGTTACTAAAAGGTTTGCTTGTTAATCTTTATTGGCATTGAGGGTTTTGAAACACTCAGCAAAGAAACTTTAGCCTAAAACTGAGGATATTCCAGAGCACTTACTTGACTCAAAGGATATTTATAAGGGCTAAATATAATTTGCCCTTAAAACTGATAACAATGATACTACAAGGAGCAACCACAGCTTTCAGAAGCTTGTGTTAGAAAGTTATGTTATAGAAGAAAAGGGTAAGAGTGATTCATTATACATTTTTTCACAGGAAAGTATGAGCTAAACCAGGAGACTCTGACTTAAATCCATGCTCTAAGGCTGGAAGAGGTTATGCCATTCTCTCTTCTGTCCCCATCTAGCCCTTCTTAGGTGTCTATACTTGTTCTGGTAACCTTGGAGCCACAGAATAAGATCAATCATCTTTCTGACATGATTGAGTTTGTTGTGGTTTTGTTGTTCTTTTTGTTTGTTTGTTTATTTATTGGTTTTCATCTAACACCTGATAAAAATTCAAAGGGGTTAGGGAACTCTATCACCTCTCCCTGGGATTTGCATGTTAATTGTTATTGGCATTGGGGCTTTTGATACACTTAGCAAAGAAACTTTATCCAAAAACTGAGGACATTCCAGACCTATGCAAAGGGTAGCTAAAGAGAGAGCCTCTCCAACAGTTTAGATAATTCCTTGATGGACAAGTGAATATGGAAGCTTTATTTGAGGAACAATGACAATGATCTGCTGCAATGAACAAAGATAAAAAAAATATAATTTTTATATAATAAAAATATACAAAATAAAGAATGCTTTCAATAATTTTTTTCAGGGGACATTTATAAAAATATTACTATCCTGAGAGACTATGAGAAATGCATTGAAAATTAAAAATAAAAATACATTTCTAAGAATTGCAGGGTTTAAAATGAATTCTGAGGCTCCTTGGAACAGGGAAAGACAGATTCACTTTGGGGTAATCCACAAGTGGTCACAGGGATCTTTAATTTAAACTAACAATATTGGTTCCAGTGAAGACTGGATACTGTGCAAGGTCAACATGTTAAGGAATTCCTAATACTTGTGACTTTCAGGTGCATTGGTGATTGCACTCTTAGGTGCATTAAGATAAAGTGTAGGTTAACACTTTTGAACACAAAACTAAACCCAACAGCTGTGGAGATGAATATAAAAGGTCTAGACTGATGCAGGGAGACTATAATAATGAAGTTGTTGCAGCTGTGGGAATCCTTTCAGTTCTAAGCATCTGCTTTTGGTTTTCAATATCAGTAAGCACCATCTTCTCCCTGGTACACTTATTGAACTACTATTAATTTTAACAAACAGAAAAACTGAATAGAAAATACTGATCTTTTCTCAGAAAACAAAATATTTAGGATATGGGAGCTACTTGTTTGGGGGTTTGGGGTCTTTTTCATTTTTGGTTTTGTCTGGAAGAGAACAAACTACAATCAAAATCCCAGAGAGATACATTTTTTTCTTTCAACATCTTACTATCAAGTCATAGTTTAACAGTTCACTAATTCCTTATATAGGAGGGTTTTATGAGTTTCCTGAACTATTGTCAAAGATTATATTCTAGAAGGCTTTGGGGAGGTCAGTGAAGAGGAAACAGTCCTGCAAGACTTTCCATCAATTCAGCTGTTTCTCCTCACTTAGTTGTTTGAGATGTCCATGACAAATCTCTTTTCCTCTTGCAAGCAGATCTGTCTTGACAAGGTGGAGGTATGGTCCTGTGGGAACCTCATGAAATTCAATAAGGACAAATTCAATAAGTGCAAAGTCCTAAACCTGGGAGTAATCTCATGTAACAGTGAAGCTTTGGGCCCACCTATCCAGAAAGCAGCTTTACAGAACAACCTGTGAGTCTAGGGAGAAAACAAGTAGAATACAAGTCAGCAGTGAGCTTTTGTGGTAAACAGGACCAATGGCCTCCTGGGCACCATGGGCAGAAATAGGGCCAGCAGGTAGAAGGACATGATCCTTTCCCTCTTCAACACTTACAAGACCATCTGCCCATATTGTTGTGGTGATCAATAGTTACTCTAGAGAAGAAGAATGAGAGCTGTTTCCTTTCAGTGATAGCTGTCTCTTGTCTTGATTGAACAGATTGGCAAAACTAAGTTGATGGTCTTAAAAAACTAAAAATGCTTTGTGGATAGGCTTTGTGCAGG